>DF358310.1:78376-96867 GCA_000787875.1 Solanum virginianum
TGTGAAATTGAAGAGGAAAGGGAAGATTTGATCTTGTTTTATGTGTTATAAAGGTTGTAAGCATGTTGTAATATGTGAAAATGGAAGAAAATCACGACATATGGAATGTTGGAAGTGAGTTATGTGTGAGGTGCTTGGGTCATGTGGGTGTGTCTGTATTGTGTTGTGATGTGTTGTGTTAAAACTATGAATTAATGCCTAATTAGTATATTATGACCATTGTAGGGTGAAGGAATGATTGAGAATAATCCATATGTGTATGTGGGTGTGCTAGCCAAAAATGGGTCATATTATATGACAATGAACGAATGAATGTCGCTTAATGTTTTTAGTCATCGTTGTTATGAATTCTATGTGGAAAATAAATATTTATTGGCTCAAATTGATGTTGTAATTGTTGCGGACTAATTTGGAGGTTATTGCATATCTAATGTAATTGGTATAAGAATGAGAATAGCAATGTTAGAATGCGAATTATGTGTGCAAATCATGATTTGAGAATAGGAGAATGTGAAAAGTGGGGTTCTCGGGTTTAGGTGCTATTCTTGGCTAGATTGGAGAAAAAATTTGGATTGTTGGAAGTGTTATGTGAATTGCTAAGAATGTCTTTCTGTGTTGTGATGTGTTGTGTTAAAACTATGAATTAATGCCTAGTTAGTATATTATGACCATTGTAGGGTGAAGGAATGATTGAGAATAATCCATATGTGTATGTGGGTGTGCTAAAGGTAAGCCGTTGAATCAAATTTATGAATGTTGTTGAATGATGAAAAAGAGAGTTATTATTGTTGTATTGCCTTTCGGATTGGTTGTTGATGTTGTTAGGTTGGTTCTTCTTGTTGTTGTTGATTGATTTGGCTAAGTTGAATTCTCAGGGTGGCCTATTTTCAGGGGAATTGCTGCCCAAATTTTTGTAGAATAAAGGGCAAATTTAGAATTTAATGCCCAAAAAGTCTTTAGCTAATGTTTAGCATTTTATGACTTGTTTGTAGACCTTTGGCAGCCCGAAGCATGAGTTGGATTTAGCGTGCGTTTGGATTATATTGGAGAGCATTTGAGGTATGTAAAGCAACCTTCCTTTTCGACATGCCTTAGTTAAAATAGGCTATGATACGAGCCTTGACGAAACTCTATTCCCGTAATTCGAGTATGTTTATGATCTATATTTGTTCCTTAGTGTTCTTGTGTTAATATACCATAACATTGATCCTTATGTCCTTAGAATTCATAAGTTGCAAAGGGTATGTGAAGCCCTTTTATGCAATTTCAATAACTTTTGAAAGAATATGTAATAATTATTCTACGATTTTAAATATGACTATTTTACTTATCTTTTGGATTTATGACAATGATCTTATGCATATGATTACTCACTAATCCGCTCATGCCTACTATTATGATATCGTTCGCCGGTTCCGGGGCCGGTTGGTTGTCATGCGTATTATGGTATACTCTGGTGTTATGCTATGTTTGGCGTTATGCTGTGTTTGACGTTATGCTGTGTTCAGCGATATGATGTGTTGTGGTATGTGATAGGGATTCAGAGATTGAAAACTTTCTGGTGTTATTTATGTTATAGCGCCATCGACGGGTGGGCAACCATATTTCCTGTGCCCTATGCATGATTTGTATTTTGAAAGTAAATATTTTAATATTTTTGGATTTGCATTTACCTTCCATACTTCTATTTTGATTATTACTCAGATTTATGTTCTATATCTTTTGCTTTGCATACTCAGTACATATTTCGTATAGATCCCCTTCATCAGGGGCTGCGTTTCATGCCCGCGAGTACCAACACACAGTTTGGTGATCCACTGGTTTAGGACACCCTTCTACTATTTGGAGTGCTCCCACCTATTTCGGAGCCTACTTTTGGTATACACTCACTCGTTGCATTGTATATATTTGTTCAGGGGTACGGTGGGGCCTTGTCCCATCCTATGATTCTGTCAGTCTATTTAGAGGTCCGTGGATATATGTGTGTGGGTTGTGCCCAGTTCATTTGATTAGACTTGTATGATGTGTGTGTTAGGCGGTTTGACCCGCCATGGCGGCCTTGTCGGCCCGCATATGTATATATGTTGTTTTGTTGACCCTATGTGGCCTTTGTTTATATTTTCTGAGTGTAGGGTTATTTTGGATAGTCCGTAAAACAAAGGAAACTCTGCCAAATTGTTTTTAAAATTATAAACTTGAAATATAGCCTTGTCAGCTTCTGTTATATTCGGGGATTGTCGGTTTTGTGATTGTGTTTGGGTGCCCAATCCGGGTACTAGTCATGGCTTATGGGGTTGGGTCGTGATAATCGTGTTGTATGTACTATTACCCTTCTTATTTAGGATTGTATTATTTGTAGTTTACTTCATTTTATTGTAAATAAATTGTTCAGAGTTGTATCCCTGCATGAGAATTATATTTTAGTTTGTACATCCTTTTCCCTCATTTTGTATCCCATTTATTTATATAAATTGTACAATATTTTTGAGGGGCAATAGGACATATACACGACATACACATTTTTCAATAGTTAGATTTTTCTTTGGTTTGATTGGTCATATGTATCTTATGGTGCATTATACGTCATTTATTTGTATAAATATTGCACAATTTGTTCCATTCATGTTTATTTGATCTTGTACAAGTACCTATATTTTGTTTGAAATGTGAATTTGCCAATTATGTCTGTTTGAACTACATTTGACCTAATTCCCATTTTAACAGGATATGTAGGCGCCACAATGGCTCAGTCCTATTCCCCGTGAATTTTCTTATTCATCACAATAAGAACGGGGACAATATTTTTTAGTGTCAAAAAAAGGAGAGGAATTTATTGTGTAAAGACATGTATCTTATTTAAAATGTGATTTTTTGTCAATTATAATATGTTTCAACTACGTTTGACCTGATCCCCATTTTAACGGGATATGTAGGTGCCAAAATGGCTCGGTCATGTTCCCCGCAAGCTTTCACAATAAAAATGGGGCAATTACTTAGAATAACTAAAAAAACTTGCAGATTTTGTATATGATTTAATTTTGTATATGCTTTTATATTCAATAAATGTTATTCACTTTGTTTATTTTACATTTTTTAACAAAAAATAAATAAATAAAATTTCTCGATATTTTCTTTAATTTGAATAGATTGTCCTTAAATATATTCATTAAATTTTATTTCATTCATGTCATTTTTCTTTCAAAACATACTTTAATTTTTTTTTAAATATGCATTTTATACCATATCCTTCAGAACTACGCGGGTCTGATTCTCACCATTTGGTGTGATACGTAGATAGCCCTTCTCGGGTTCGGCTCAATAACAAAAATGCTATCTAAATATTCAATTTTAGTTCTAAATAGTTACCTTTCAAGTAACAAATTATTTTTTCATTTTTGTAGCTCTTTCTTTCAGATATAAATTGTAACATATTTTATACTATATCCTCACGAACTATGCATACTTGATTCTCAATTCTTTGAGATACATAGGCAACCTTTTATAATTTTCAGGAAAAATGCAAAAAAAGGAGTCAAATTGTACATATTTCAAAATATATCCTCACGAACTACGCGTATCTGATTCTCAATTCTTTGAGATACGTAGGCATCCCTTTTTGGATTTGGTGCCCATTTTTCAATTTCTTTTTAAAAAACTTATGCATAACATAACTTTATGAACTATGCATACCTGATTCTCAACTCTTTGATATATGTAGGCAGCTCTTCTTAGGTTCAGTATTCATTTTTTCAAAATGTAAAAAAAATTGTGTACATATTTTTAAAAGTTATATCTTCAAATCAATTGAGACCAACATTTAGAAGTATGTAAATATTTGACGAGATGACCAAAAATTAGTTTTTGTGGCAAGTCATAGATTCTTTTAGTACCTCTTATTATATTTTTGTGATGCTTGAAAATTCTCTTGCACGCATTCAAGACAAGAATGAAACTGATCTCATAGTTTCAAGTGCATTGTGTGGTGAGATTTAGATCAAAAATTCATTGCATCGCCTTGTTGCTCTACAACTTGGCCTGAATGTTTGCTGAGGCAAAATCCTGAGTAATGTTTGATTTGAGAAAGGATCTAAGCCTTTTTTGACCCGTTTGTGCCTTTCAAAGCCTACCAAATGATATTAATCCCTAGTTTCTCCCACTTTGATCCTGAAGCCTTTTCTTTGGACAACCATATCTTTACTGTTATCCTTGCTAGTGCTTACATGCACGATCCCCCTCTTGGCTCATCCTTCTTGAGCATACAAAAAAAGTGCAAATAATAAAATGAAGATGCAAGTTTGAAATTGTCAAAGCCGAAAGACGCAAAGTCTCAAAATAAAAAATTCAAAGATGACTTCTAGAGACAGAAAAGATAAAATTTTAAAAAAAAAGAAACAAAAGAAATATGACAAGGTAAAAATACCCCCTACAAAGTCAAACAAAGACAAGAAGAAATTGCTCTAACAAAAGAAAAAAAGGGGGTAAAATGAAAAGTTTTTCAACGAGTAAAAACCTCTAGTCTCTATGAAGTCAAAACAATAATGAAGAGACACCAAAAGGATCAAGCATCAAATGTGTATCTTGTTAAAAGAACAAATTTATTGTGATACTCAAGAAGGGATTAAGTCATTATTATCCTAAATAGATATCCAATCCATCCCTTAAGCCTGCATTACAAGCCAATAACAAGTCCTACATGATCTTATTTCAAACATTCTCACGTTAGTGGAGATTTACATGTAGTCTAAGCATATGATATCACAATTGCATGCACTGAATATCCTTTTAAGTGTGAGAGTATTTAGCATGATGTCCTTAAATCAAATATTTCATGCATGTGTGAGACGAGACTTTCTTTCTTGAGAGGGTACTTGACGCAAGAGGACTGATACTATTCAAATTTTTGTTTGAAGTAAGATGAACAAATCTTGTTGATAAGTATGTTTGAGGTACCACTTGAATATGTAGGAATTACTTCAAATTCAAGTTTAGTTGAAAAAAAAGAGGAAGAATAAATGAAATAAATTTAATGCATTTTAAACTTTTGGTATCAATTGTGGTCAAGATTTGACCAGTTCTTCACATTCTTTATTTTTTTAAAAAGGGCAAGTATCATTTTTAAAAAAAAAATACCTTTCAAAGAGATTTTAGACTTTTGTTCGTTCCATTTTTGATATCCTATAATTGTGAGATGTTTATCTTACTTCCTTGAATCATTCTTAAAGAAAAAAAAAAGAAACTGTGATGCATTCCTAACTGTCCGTTCATTCTGGTCAAGGTTTGACTATTTTCTTTACATTTTTTATTTTTGAGGGAAAAAAGAAGAAAATAAAAAAAAGAAAAAGAAAAAAGAAAAAAATAGGGGAAAAGGGAGCATCGTTTGGGTTCGATCATGCATTTGTTGGAATTTTCATCCCTCTTTATAAGAATGCTGGGATGGAATCTCAGAAAAATGGTAAAATGCGTAAGAAGGATGTCATCCTCAATAAGTTAAGATTGGTGATTATGCTAGTAGATGCAACTGGGACAAAATTTTTGAGAGAAAGTATCAAAAATTCTACAATAAAGTGAGACTCCTCCTTCAACTATCCGAGATCTGCTAAAATCTAAATAGGACAAAATTATTGAGAAAGACCTCAAAAATTCTATCAAGTACTATCAGAAACTTGATGGTCAGCTTCAAATGGTTTCAACCATGGCCAGAAGTTCAAAATTAACTTCAAAATTTCCAGCATCGCTAAAAGAAAATATTGTCATCCTACCAATAAAAGGACTTTATTTTTATTTTCCATTGCTGCAGGAAGTATACCTCATTCATATTTCATCCATTCATTTTTTATTATGATTGCATCCATTTTTACATCGCATTATCAGAGGTGGTAGTGTCATTTGCATTCATTTTACGTTGCACTATTGGAGGTGGTAGTGTCCTTTACATTCATTTTTACATCGCACTATTGGAGGTGGTAGTGACATTTGTATTCATTTTACATTGCACTATTGGAGATGGTAGTCTGATTAGCATTGATTTTACATCATACTATCATAAGTGATAGTGTCATTTGCATTCATTTTTACATTGCACTATCAAAGGTGGTAGTGTTATTTGCATTCATTTTACATCGCACTATCGTAGGTGGTAGTGTCATTTGCATTCATCTTACATTGCACTATCGGAGGTGGTAGTGTCATTTGCATTCATTTTACATTGCACTATTGGAGGTGGTAGTGTCATTTACATTCATTTTTATATTGCACTATCAGAAGTGGTAGTGTCATTTGCATTTATTTTATATTGCACTATCGGAGGTGGTAGTGTCATTTGCATTCATCTTACATCGCACTATCGAAGGTGGTAGTGTCATTTGCATTCATTTTACATCGTACTACCGGAGGTGGTAGTTTCACTTGCATTTATATTTACATCGCACTATCAGAGGTGGTAGTATCATTTGCATTCATTTTACATTGCACTATCGGAGATGGTAGTGTCACTCTTATTCATTTTGACGTCATACTATCGGAGGTTGTAGTGTCATTTGCATTCACTTACATCGCACTATCAGAGGTTGTAGTGTCATTTGTTTTTATTTTACATTCCACTATCAGAGGTGGTAGTGTCATTTATATTCATTTTACATCGCACTATCAGAGGTGGTAGTGTCATTTGCATTCATTTTTACATTTCACTATCAGAGGTGGTAGTATCATTTGCATTCATTTTAGATCGCACTATCGGAGGTGGTAGTGTCATTTGCATTCATCTTACATCACCCTATTGGAGGTGGTAGTTTCATTTGCATTCATCTTACATTGCACTATCGGAGGTGGTAGTGTCATTCGCATTCATTTTTACATTGCACTATCGAAGGTGGTAGTGTCATTTGTATTCATTTTACATCGTACTCTCAGAGGTGGTAGTATCATTTGCATTAATCTTACATCGCACTATCGAAGGTGGTAGTATCATTTGCATTCATTTTACATCGCACTATCGGAGGTGGTAGTGTCATTTGTATTCATTTTTACATTGCACTATCGGAGGTGGTAGTGTCATTTGCATTCATTTTTATATTGCACTATCGGAGGTGGTAGTGTCATTTGCATTCATTTTTACATCGCACTATCAAAGGTGGTAGTATCATTTACATTCATTTTATATTCTACTATCGAAGATGGTAGTGTTATTCGTATTCATTTTTACATCACACTATCGGAGGTGGTAGTGTCATTGCCATTCATTCTGTATTTTCATTCATATTGCATTGCCGAGAGAGCCATTCATTCTACATATTCATTTATATTACATTGTCGAGGGGGTCATTCATTCTGCATATTCATTCATATTACATTACCGAGATGGCCATTCATTCTGCATATTCATTCATATTGCATCGATGAGAGGACCATTCATTTATTTTACATATTCATTCATATTGCATTGCCAAGAGGGCTATTTACTCATTTTGCATTGTCGAGAGGGCCATTCATTTTGCATATTCATTCATATTGCATTGCCGAGAGGGCCATTTATTCTGCATACTCATTCATATTGCATCATCGAGAGGGTCATCATTCATTTTGCATATTCATTCATATTGCTTTGCCAAGAGGTCTCTTCATTTATTTTGCATTGCCGAGTGGGCCATTCATTCATTTGCATTACCGAGAGGGCCATTCATTTACATTGCATTGCCGAGAAGGTCATTCATTCTTCATATTGCATTGCTGAGAGGGCCATTTATTTATTTGCATTGTTGAAAGGGCCATTATTCATTGCATTACCGAGTAGACCATTCATTCATTCATTTTGATATTCATTCATTTTGCATTGCCAAGATGAGCATACGTTCATATTACATTCAAGGAATCATATTCATTCTTCCTATCAATGGACATGTATTCATATTCTATCGATGGATCTTATATGTTTTTTTTTCTCAAGGACTCACATCTTGTTTCTGAAGTCAGAGAAGGTTGTCAATTTGCATTGAAAGAGGATGATAATAGTATTGAAAGTGATACCACTTTTTCCTTTAATTTTGCCTCTACTAATAAAGTTTTGTGTTAACTTTTTTTCTTTTGAGAGCATCCAAGAGGATGCATTCTCAATTAAACCACATGTGTGAACCAGGTCAACCAAAATACAACAATGTGGATCTTTTGGAATTAAGGAGCAACTCCCACCGTAGTCAAGAAAGGTCATATTGAAGGTCATATGTTTGGTCAAATTTGGGTTTGTCAAGTTTCTTTGTACACAATCTCTTACATCGATCATATCCAAAAAAAGGGACGGTTGTTGACACCTAAGTTTGGCCCAGCACTTCAAAAAATTCTTATTTTTATTAGCTTAAAATACTTTTTGGGCTATTTTAGATTAATTTTTTATAATTGCTTTTTTTTAGAATATTATAATTTTAATTAGTTTAATTTTAAATTTTAACACACTATGATAATTTCTTTTCTTGTTTAGATATAATTATACGCGTATGTCCAATTGAGCCATAATTTGGACCCATTATCTTTCTAGCCCATAATGTTTTAACATAAAATGTGTATATAAGTAGGTGTGGATGAATAATATTGAGATTAGAATTTAATAATTTGTTTGGATTTTTTTGGGTTTCACTATTCATCTTCTTCTCCGGCGAAGAGTTCGCCAAACTCCAAAAACCCCTCTCCTTCTTTCCCTCACCTCGCCGGAAAAGCCCCCATCATCTTCTTCACCCCGCGCACCCCCTCACCCCCATTTTTGACCCAAATCAGCGCCCAACATCACCCCTTTTCAGCCCCATACCCACCACTTCCAACCCCAAAATGCAGCCCCCCAAAGCACCGCAAAACCCCAAATTAGCTCCACACCTGCCTAAAACAACCACCAGATGACCCATTTTCTAGTCACAAAATGCGCTGGAAACTCACAGCAAATGCACCCAATGAAATGTCCAAATCAGCCCATCGAAAACTACCCTAAATCAACCCCATTTCGCCCTCCATTTCAGCCCAAAAATGACCCCAAACTAGACCTTCTTCTCCACCAAAACAACCAGCAAAAAAGTCTCCAAAACCCCACCACTACACCACCAAAAACACCACCAAAAATACCACCAAAATGACCTCCGAACAGACCCAAAACTCCATCTGAAAAACCACCCAAACTCCTTGTGTTTTCACCCAAAAACACAGCTGAAACGCCAACGAAAACCACACCATTTCTGACCACAAATCAGCAGCGAAATTGGCTCCCTAAACGACTCAAATCACTGCCTAAATTACCATTCATGCTACCTTCAAAACCCCCGTAAAACCCCCGTGAAACAGCCCTCCAAACCCACATAAAAAGAATATGAAAATGACATCGTAGAAGAAGAAGCCAATGGAGGAGAAGAAGATCAGCGTTGCCGAGAAAACTCTGACGAAAAAGAACCATAATAAGCTCAAAGCTTCGATTCTCCTGCTAAATCAGTAACTTCATTACCCATTTCTCAGATCTGGTCATCTATTTTTGTGTACGTATCTCCTTTATCTTCATTCTTCTGCTCAGTGCTTTTATTTATTTAGTAAAGTTGAATTTATTAGTTCATTGCTTTCAAGGTGTGTATATATGTTTTTTATACATTATCACTGTAATGGTTCCATTCAATTTAGCTTTAATTGTTTATTACTATTGTTTAGTATTATATTTTATCTTTATTATTATTTTCATCTATTATTAGCTATTACGCTGGTTGTTTCTTCTGATTTGGGTAATTTATATCTTTTTTTTTATTTCTACTAGGGTAATTATTTAGTATTGTTTTGTTTGTTTGATGATAAATCATTTTGTTGCCTTTTTAATTTTAATTAATGGAGTTGCTACGCTTGTTTCTATTTTTTGTTGTTATGCTAGCCATGGTTATTGCTTGCTTCTTTCCTCATACCATTTAACATTATTTTTGATTGGTTTCTACGATTTTGTGTTTTCAAAAACAAAAGATGCTAAACTTGGCTAGTCACGAATCTATCCGTCGGATTTTTAGACCTTCCCATTACAAAAGACTAAAAAATTTAGTTTATATTCATATTTATTATATGTTAAAATTCAAGTTTTCTAGTTTAAGTTCATTATTTGCTAAAGTTGGCCTGTGACAAATCTATCTGTCGGATTTTGAGGCCTCCCCATTCAAAAAGACGGAGAAATTTAGTTTATATTCATATTTGTTACATGTTAAAATTCAAGTTTTCTAGTTTAAGTTCATTATTTGCTAAACTTGGCCAGTGATGAATATATCCATTAAATGTTGAGGCCTCCCTATTAAAAAAGATGGAGAAATTTAGTTTATATTCATATTTGTTATATGTTAAAATATAAGTTTTCTAGTTTAAGTTCATTATTTTCTAATCGTGGCCAGTGATGAATCTATCCGTCGGATTTTAAGGTCTCCCCATTCAAAAAGACGAAGAAATTTAGTTTATATTCATATTTGTTACATGTTAAAATTCAAGTTTTCTAGTTTAAATTCATTATTTGCTAAACTTGGCCAGTGACAAATCTATACGTCAAATTTTGAGGCCTCCTCATAATAAAAATGGTGGACCAATTTTAGTTTATTTTTTATTTGTCCATTATTATGCATATTATTGACATTCGATAAATACTAGGATGTTTCTCATATCTTTGTTTATTTCATTGTTTGTTTGTATTTTGTAATTATTATACTTATGTTATATTATGTATCTCCTCCTCAAATTATAAAAAATGAGTTCAGCCGAGACCCACAGTCATGGATTCTGAAGGGTGCTTATATCTTTGCTTCGAAATAACTTGAACTCTTACTTGAAATTTTTGGTTCCCAGACTATTTGGTAAATAATTAGTTGGTTTTCTAATATCCTTAAAATTAGGTGGCGACTCTAAAATTAAATTATTTTTTCTTTTATATTCTTTTATTATATTATTTTTTTATCAAATTGCCACGACGTTGCGCCTTCAGGATGTCAACAATGCCTTTATTGGAGGAGATTGTTAGCCATTTTTATGGTAGCCATTCAACGACATTGCCAAATATATGGATAAATTGTCTACCATCACCAAAGTTTTCCAACCACATAAAAAACAACTAGTGCCACCCACTAGTACATTAGGGGGAACTTTAAGTATTACCAAGAAGGAGAGTGTGCCTAATATGCTTAGGTTACCACACCAACAATGTACCAGTGATAAACTCTCAAGGATTGAGTGTATGCTTGAGCAAGTGCTCACCAAAACCAATGAACAAGAAAAGGTTATATAGGAGATCAAATTTGATGTCATCAAAGTGAACTATAAGGTGGACTAACAAGCAATAGCAATACAGAAACTTGATGATAGGGTTGAACAACTTTCAACACGATTAGAGCCTATGCAAAGGAACAGAGAAGAGGCCAGAGGAGTAAAGATGAGGCTCCATCAACCCATGAGGAATTCTGAATACTTATGATGACAAAGTCAAACCACGACACTAAACAAGACACTTCTTGGGAGGCAATCCAAGTATCTTTGATGTTTTTGTTTTGTTCTGAGTATAATTTGGATGTTTAATTTGTTAGGTAGTAGTTTCATGCTTGTTTTGACTACTTACAGACATTGGAACATTTGTACTGCCCTAGAAGGTGGTGTATTTTGAAGTATGGTTTGCAGGTATAGGTTAAGAGCTGAAAAGTTAATGAAAATGACATGTGGAGCAGCCTCTATGAGAAGGCCTACGAGTCGTAAGAGCATACTATGGCACGTAGTCATGCCTCATAGAGAAAAACAATAAAGAGTTAGATTTGGCACACATACTATAAGCTAACCTTACGGTTCGTAGGGCATCTTACGAGTTGTAAGTGGTGTTCATAGTGCCCAGGTATAAATTCATATTTTTCTAAGTATTGAGGCCTGATACGAGACCAGGACCTATGAGTCGTAGGAAGTCTATGACTCGTAGTCAGGGTCTCGCAGACCCAATTGGCAGATTTTGAAAAGATGACCCGGTTTGGTATATAAAATGTCAAATGTTAATTGACTCCTTATTTCCCTCCTTGAACAGTTTTCTTCCCCCATAACTCCCTAAACACTATTTACTACTATTCTATTCAACCCCAAACTATTTTTCTGTCAATACTTCCCAGCAAGTGCACTTTATTAGGGTTTTGGCTTCTCCTATCAATTTCATTACATCTTCATCCTTTCATTGGGTGAGTTTTCTTTGTTAAAATTTGCATATCCATGTTGTGATCTTTCTTTATCAATGTTTAGATGATTTTTTTGTGATCATAGTAGATATATCTGTAAGAAAATGATTGTGTTGGCATGAGGAGTAGTGTTTAGTATTGATAAGTCCGTTGTAATGATTTGATTCTGTATATTTGCCCTTACTTAGTGGTTATAATGTTGGTCTATGATCATATTAGTTTGATGCATGATTCTTGAGTAATCATTGTTGCAAAATCATATTGTGATCAAAATTTGGGGTTATTGGTGTGTTTTCAATTATGAATATCTAAAGTACCCTTATATAGAATTTTGTCGTGTACTCTCTCGATATCCACTACCATGTATTATTTTGAGGGTCATGAGTTTTGGGATTAGTGGTGCATTAGTACATCTTCATTCTAAAGGGGATTAAGTTTTATTGCAGGGAAATGGTTGATTATATTATCATTACTAATCATGGGTTTTATCATGTGTGTGAGATGTAGTGTTGCTTCAATGCTATTATTTATTAAAGAGATTTATTTTGGGTCACCGTGGAAAGGTAACAAGCACCCAGGTGCCTTTTATTCTCTGCTATGAGGACCCAGTACAAGTCGTATGTCACCCTACAAGACATAGTGGCCCTTTGTAGAAGGTAATAATCACCTATGGTGCCTTAACACTACCATACGAAACACATCTACAATTCGTAGCACCTGTTATGACTCGTAGTGGGGGACTCATAGACCTAGTTTGAGTTTTCAAAATATTTTTGGAATAAGGTACGAGCCCAGATTATGACTCGTAGGACAACCTATCAGTCATACTTGTACCTCATATTTGATTCCAGAATGTAATTTTCTCACGTACCATGGTACTATAAAGCTACAATATGACTCATAGATCACCCTACGAGTCGTACTTCACCTTTTACCTGCAGCAAATTTTGTTTCTTTACTTTAGTTGTTTTATATGTCTTGCTTTATTATTTTTTTTGGATCAAACATCATGGGGCTCATCGAATGGTATTTGGTAAATTTTTAAATACGATGCCTCCAAAAGGTGGAAGGGTTGCTGCCTCAACATCGAGAAACAAAATCGAGAGACGAAATATCGGATGATGCTTAGTCAGAATGGTGAAATGAGGAGATGAATATGCACATTGACCCTGAAGCAAATGTATCATTAACAAAGTCTCGGGCATCAAGAGTCCCAATGGAAGTCACTAGTCCCTGCCAGTCTGAAGAGGAGGGTAATGGAGAAGGATCGAATGATGACCTCTCTGACTCTATTGAGGTATCACAGACCTAGTCTAAGGACATTGCACCTCAATGGCCAGCTGATCCTACTTATATTGTCATGTCCACGAATCCCCAAAACACAAGATGGTGCATACCAGATATAAAAGAGATTTATGATAAGGGGATGGAACTAAAAGGTCAGAGGAAGCTGATCTGGCAATTCTATGAGGAGACGAAGCTCAAGGACTCAGGGCTGAGTAATGCACCAAACTTGGAGGTTGAAATTGATCGCTACGAGCTAGGGTGGCTCTCACATAAGTTGCGCAAGTACGCCTCATACTTAGTCCAAGAAGGAATCCGTAGGGACCTTCCAGAAACAAGAAGGAAATTGAGCAACCATGATTGCGTAAGGTCCTAATCTGGGGTGAGATTGTTGACATTTCTAAAGAAATTATCAGAAGGGTCCAGTTTGAGCCAAACTACAAAGCAACCCATTCCACCACTAAATATGATAACAGGATTGCAAAGATGAGAAAGGCAGTAAATAAAAAGGATGTTGGTTTGAAAATAGATCTCCCCAGGTAGATAGCAGGCAAGATTTGTGAGGCAGGTGATGAGCCTACGTGGGTCACTAACCATGTTGATCCTATTGTGAAGTCCTATATCTCCTTCTGGGAAAATGTTTAGTGGTCTATTATCCATTGGCAAATCAAACCCACATTTATGGATAATGTGATCACATTGGAGAGAGTTGTGCTATTTGCTAACATTATGGCTGGCTGTGAGATTGACTGGGCTCGTGTTATGGCAGAGCAGATCCATGAGTCAGCAATCCATACCTAGACTGTATTACCTTTTCCCTCCTTGATACAAATATTATGCAATGTAACTAGGGTTATGTTTCTCTCCACTTGGACCCACATGTAGTGGCCCTGCATATTATGGATCCCAAGTTGACCAAGGCTGATGAGCTCATTGGCCCTACTGAGAGTAGTTTCTCCTCCTATCCCAGAGCCATTCCCCATTATGCCTCAGGCTTAGGAGCTGACTCACGCCACCACCAGCACTACTCCAGCTACTATAGAGCCTTCTCTAGCTTTTGAGATCGAGTCGACGCCATCCTTCAGTACACCCATACTAGCATCATCTACTGTGTAGGTTGATTCTTTTATTTGTACTATTGTTTTTCAGGCACTTGTGCACAGGGTAGCCACAATGATGTTCAAGTTGTAGAGCTTAGCGGGCCAAATCAGACCATGGGTTTTCCAGACAGTACAGGACTCAGAGGAGAGGGCAAATGAATTTGCCCATGATTTGATAGATCAGAGAGTTAGAATGGTGGATACACGAGCAGATGCCTTAGAGGAGAGAGTCCAGAGGAGGCTTGAGGGTGGTCGTCCTGCTGGCATGAGTGCAGTGACAGAGGAGTTGGCTAAGTTCAAGGCTGATTTCTTGAAGACATTAGTAGCCCCGATTGCAGTCCTGAAAGTGGCACTGACGGGTGATGATATTTTTGACTAACTAGCTAACTGCTCACATGCCCACAGGAAGTGGCCCCTCTATATTAACAACCTAGTGGTGAGCCAGAAGATGTCCAAACCTGATGATGAGGCAGCAACACTTGAGGATAAGTCGATACCAGAGAAAGTGGTATAAGAGAATCTAGCTCTAGCAGTTATACAGAGGGATTGGGAGTAGCGGATAGGACAGGGAGAGAGTAGCATACTTGCAGTTATAGCCTAGCCTATAGAGGAGGAGACTGTGGCTTAGGACCCCAATGACCAATCTAATACCGGTGCTTGAGCACCATGATGTTTGATATTTTGACCCCATCCCTTACTTACTATTTCTTGATACTTAGTTCATTTAGTTAGGCAATATTTTTTTTATGTCGGTTTTTGGATATTTTTAAATGTTTTGTTTTTAATGTTATCTTTACATATGTTTTGGATTTTTTGGTTTTGAAATGTGCTTTTACTTTGATGACAAAGTAATCTCTTTTGGTAGGGTGTGGGAAATTATGGATCAGGGTAAAGTCTGAGTAACCTCAAGTCCATAACTTCCCTTATTTTGATCCTAAGGTTTTCTTGTCGTGCTTATTTTTCCTTGTAGATGTTTCAATTTCTATTGAACCAACATATTTTCCTTGTGGATGTTTTAATTTCTGTTGAATCGGCATCTTTTAGCATATATATATATATATAGTTTTTAAATGCTTTTTGAATAAAAATTTGGTACCCTCAAATTTTTTGAGATTGTTGATTATTAGTGCAATCATGCATGTGATTATCTGGCAATGTTTTTTTGATAATGAGAAGGAAAGTTGATGCTTAAAGCATGACCTGTGAGTCTATACTTGATTGTGTATATGATGTCATGTGTGTGTGAGCTTATCTTGACGCATTCATGTATTATGTATGGACTCAACATTTTCCCTATAACTCTAAGATTGGATTGGTGATTTCGTTGGATTGGGAAAGGATCTTAGGCCATTGTTCTGTTAGTAAAGTCCACATTTGCCTAAATAACCTACCAAATGTGTTAGTTTATCACTTGTTCCAATTATTTGAGTTTTTCAGGTACGTATTCTTTCTTCACACCTAGCTAGCCTAGCCTTGTTTTATAAAATACCTTGATATTGGACCTGGTCTATCCTTGAACATGTGAACCTCGATTGATACTAAAAGCCTAAGTTGAAAGTGGCAAGGAATAGTGGCTCTACTTTGGAAAATAGATATTGTGTACTTTACCTTAGGCTAAGAGCCTAAGTTAAGGATGGCCCTTGTTGTGGTAAAGTTATGAAAATGAGGTGGTTAGTTGGGAAAGAAAGAAAGAAATGAAGAAGTCATGTGTCGGCTGAAAGAAAAGAAAAGAAAAGTTGCCTTGGATTGAAAAAAAATAGAAAAAATGAGTTCAAAAATGAGGCACAACTGTAAAAGAGAATGAAAACACCCAGGGAAAGCTTGAAAAGGAAGAATAAGGGCGGATTTAGTGAAAATGGTTAAATTACAGAGGTAAGAGTGTTGAAAAAAACCTGGTTCAAGGATAGTTTTTAGTCACACTTGCCTAAAATGTCATACCAAAGCCCCATGAGTCTTTGTTACAAGACATTAAGTCCTAAAGTGATCCGAATCAACTTGATCACTAATCCAAAAGTTGAGTATAAAGGCAAACCTATGGTGTTTGACATTTTACATGAATTTCATTTATGAGAGTGAGAATGCTTGCACAGTCCCTAAATTCTGAATGCTTTTTGAGTGAGTAAGAGGGACTTTTTTTATGTGAGGGCATTTGCACTGCATTATTGGCATATGACTAACCTAGTGATTGGGGATGGTTGATACTCCTTTGCTTGTCATAGTTGGATTCCTGGATATATCTTTGTGTTTTGGTTTACGTAGTAGCTTTGCTATTTAGTTTTGAAAATGAAAGTCAGGTACCTAAATTAGAGTAAATGAAGTATATGCCATTAGAGTAATTACTATGTGTTTCTCATTGTCTGCTTAGATTGAGCCATCGCTTGAGCACAAGCAACAGTTCTAAGTTGAGAGTGTTGATGTGTTGACAAAATATAGTACATTTGATGCCTAAAAAAAGGGATTCCGTGAGTTCTTAATGTGATGTTTTTATGATTTTTTATGTGTTTTTATATTGTTATTGAAGAAAAGATAGGTTGGAATGATTTTAGGAGAAAATTGCGAATTTTGCTAAAGTGCAGGACATACGAGCCATCCTACGAGTCGTAGCTCAAGCTATGAGTCATAGGGTGATCTCGTAGCAAGAAATAGTGAGCAAAAACTAGAAATCTATTAAGTGGAGATCAGCCCCACAGGTGAGTTTGTAGCAAGAAACGGAGAGCTAAAAGTTTGGACCAAGAATTGAAGGCCTAGATTATGAGAGGAGCATATGAGTCATAGTCCAAGCAATGACTCATACCAGTGGGTCGTAATAGTTAAGAACAAAATGCAAACTGCCTGATACAAGACTCTAATTATGACTCGTAGGTTACCTTACGAGTCGTCCCTGCGCAATGTACATGTTGCCAACTATCTTTTCTATTTACCTTTTAGGGTTAAATTGTAAATACTATAAATACTTTATGATAGGTTTTTCTTAGAGAGAGTTGATACATTGAATATTGTACGGAATACTTTAAATATTCTCCCTTGAATATTCTTAGGGTTTTTCTAGGGATTAGGGTAGATTCTCCTTTTTAATCTGAAGACCTACTTTTGGGAATTGCAAAACAAACATTATATTCATTCTCCATTAATCTAAGCTTGTGGTTTGCAACTTGTGGTGTTCTTGTTCTTCATTATTTATGGTAAACTCTCAGCTATGTCTTCTATTTCATTGTTGTTGATTTTGCCTTAACCATGAGTAGCTAAGCACCTATAACTTGGGGTTGTGGGAACTATGAGTGTTGACTTGAAATAACCTAGACTTAACCTTGAGTAGGTGACTTGAAATAACCTAGACTTTGTGACATTTCTTCGATTGGGGTTTTGCATGTATTGTTTATTTCCCTTCATCTTAATTGTTCAATCGTCGCCTACTATCATGATTCCATTTCTATGATTGGGGTTTGCATTTGTTGTCTATTTCCCTTCATTATGATTGTAGTTTGGTGGTGGCCAATACTATCACTAGCCCGACCAAAGTGGTGACGAATAGGAAAAGAGAAGTAAATGACAGGATTCGATTGATGTGTTCTCATCTAATCAATCAAACCTAGCCAAGGGGAGGTTGACTGTGACAATAGGTAATAGTTAGTTAGCAGACCATGGTTTCTGACCACACGCCATGGTGAAATTCGATGTTTACCTTCACAAAAGTGCGGGAAGAACCTAACTTACCATGCTAGATGCGAATTCTCAATTAGAGTTGTGTTGTCTAGGGTAATTGAGTCAACAAATCATGGGGAGCACAATTCCCAAGTTGTCCCTAATTTGAATGTCTTCTTGCATTTTTAGTGTAGTATTTCTATTTGTTCTTCATCTTAAATTGCGAACCCCCTCCCCCATTCTAGAGAATATAGTGATCGATGCTTGGAATATT
>DF358310.1:100189-111640 GCA_000787875.1 Solanum virginianum
ATCATAATCAAAATTCATAACAATAGGCAATAGGCATAATATAACAATATGGCATGTATGATCAATCCATAAGTAAAACATGCTTAAGTAGCTCATACTTAAATCAGATATCATATGTGTAGATATCATATGTATAGAAGAGATCAAGCTAGATTTTTGAGGTACAAACCCCTTGGTTGGTCGATGATGGTTTCACCCCATCATTCCGGCATATGTGTAGAAAAGACCAAGCTAGCTATTCAAGGTATAAACCCCTTGGTGGTTGTGTGGTATAAAACCCTAACATGGTTAATGATAATCACACCTTATCTACAAGGTGATGAAGTATAAACCCCTCACATGGTTGATGGGTATAAATCCCCAACATGGTTACCCAAGCTCTTGTCCCCCCGGATCAGGTATGGTCTAATGCAACACTTTATATAGGATTTATCATATGCTCTAGTGCAACACTTCATATAGGAATAACCATATACATAAGCTCATTTCATCATGAAAACATCATGCATATCATATATCATGCTTTGGATCTTTCTTTCCTTAAGAAACCCTAGCCGAACATTTTATCAAATACTTCGGGGGGTGAAATAGGGGTAAAAGACCATGCAATATAGAGATGAAATCATGAAAGAAAATCTGTAGTAAAACCTTGAATCAACACCTTGTAACACCCCCAAGACATTCACATCAAAATCCCTCATCAAATCCAACATTAGATCAAAGATTTAGAACTCAAAACATGCTAAAACAACCATACTTTCATGAATGAAATCATTGTGCAGTAAATTTCTCAATATACAAGACCCACATGTAAAATCAACTTTAAATCATGCAATATTAGTAAAAAGGAGGTTTAGGCACCATGGGTGAAATGACCCAATGGTTCAACAACACATACCTTGACTTTGCAGAACCCTTGAAGAAGATTGGAGATGGAGACTTGAAGTTTAAATGAGATCCTTGATGAAATTCTTAAGATTGGTCTTGAGTTTTGGGACTTGAATTTAGGGTGAAATATGAGTCTAAGTGTTTGAGAGGATATTGGGGAATGTTAAGGATGATATGAGGGTGACATAAGGCTAAGTATATGTATTTTCAAGTATGCGAACCCTTACTTAGTATAAGTCTTGGACCAAAAAAATTAAAACAGGTACCAAAAACAATTGGGGCGCGTCGCGGAGACGATGCGAAAACCCATTTGAATTTTCATTTTCTGCACAAATGAGTTCTACAAAAATGGGCATAAATCCTTCATCCAAACATGGAATGAGGTGAAACCAAGGGCGTTAGGAAGATAATTAAAAGGGCTTTAATTTTGTTGGTCGGGGGCCACCCAGTTCTTTGTGTACTAAGAAATATGCCCTTTCAAAGTTGACCCTCCTAAATCACATTTTTTGCGACTTTCGGATTTTGATACGGTTGCTCTAAATTTGGGTTAAACCTATTTCCCACTCAATTTGACCCCTAAACAAGAATATGAAGTCGGATTTTTGAAATAATACATGGATTTTTAGATATATGGAAATTATGATTTCAGCCTCTTCCATACTCTTTCGAGATATATTTTTGGGCACTTTTTGGGGTCATTAACGTACAAGACAAGAGTGATCATAAACAAACCAGCCCCAACAAGAGTACAATATTACAATTAAAACACTATTTTCAAATCTCAACATAAGTGTAAAACCATCATGAATTTGCCAACTTAAACATCAATACATATGAATTACATAGGGGCTGAAATATAGGACTTGAAATCACATAGGGGACTGAGAAATAGTACCTTATGCTTGAGTGGAGTGGAAAATATAAGGATACTTCCATGTCTAATTTGGCCTCCCATGTAGAACTTTCAACTTGTTGGTTCCTCCAAAGGACCTTAATAGATGCCACCTCCTTGTTCCTCAATCTCTATACTTGCCTATCCAAAATCTAAACCAAAACCTCCTCATAAGTCAAGTTATCCTCAAGAACCCCCACAACATCAAGAAACCCAATAGTATTAGGATCACCCACACACTTCCTCAACATAGGTACATGAAACACCTGATGAACCAATTCCATCTCACTAGGTAACTTTAACTCATAAGCTACCTTGCCAACCCTCTTCATCACCTCATAAGGAACAATATATCTTGGAATAAACTTCCCCTTCTTTATCAAAATGAACCATACCTTTTCTTAGAGAAACTTCCAGATAGACCCAATCACCCACTTTGAATTCAAGGTCTCTTTTCCTAATATCGGCATAGGATTTTTGATGACTTTGGGATGTCTTCAACCTTTCCCTAATCATCCAAACCTTTTCAAGAGCGTCCATAACTAGATCTGGCCAAAACAAAGCTGTCTCACCAACCTCAAACCATCTAATCGGTGATCTACAATGTCTCCTATAGAGAGCCTCAAAAGAAGCCATACCAATGCTTGAATGATAGCTATTGTTGTAGGCAAACTCAATCAATGGAAGATGATCATCCCAGCTACATTTAAGCTCTAACATATATGCTCTAAGCATATCCTTAAGGGTCTGGATGGTCCTCTCGACTTGGTCATCTATTTGAGGGTGGAAAGCCATAGAAAGCTTAACTCTAGTATCAAGACCCCTTTGCAAACATCTCAAAAAATATGAAGTGAATTATTCTTCACGATCTGATATGATGGAAAAAGGAAGCCCATGCAACCTCACTAGCTCATGGTTGTATGACCTTGCATACTCTTCAGCCCAAAATGTGGTCTAAACCAGTATAAAGTGAGATATTTTTGTCATCCTATCAACCAAAACCCAAAAGGAATCAAAACCCTTTCTAGTGTTGGGCAATCCAACCACAAAATCCATATTTATCTCTTCCTACTTTCAAGTAGCAACCTCAATGCCTTGGGTTAGGCCACTCGACCTTTGATGTTTGGGTTTGACTTGTTGACAACTATGGCAACCGAAAACGAATTTGGCAATGCCCCTCTTCATGCCTCCTACTAATACACATCCCTCAAGTCTCTATACATTTTGGTGGAACTAAGGTGGATAGAATAAGAAGAATTATGGGCCTCATCAAGGATTTCCTCCCTCAAACCATCAACACAAGGCACACACAACCTACCTTGGTACCTAAGGGCATCATCTCCCGCTTGGAAGAAAACCTCCATCTTGCCATCTTTCACCAAGGCCTTCAATTCTAACAATGAGGGATCAAGGTCTTGTTTTGCCATCACCTCATCAACCAAAGAAGACTTAGAACCATCAATAACAACAATACCATCATCACTAACCTCTTCCAACCTAACCCCCAACCTAGCCAACTGATGTATTTTCCTATCCATCTCCTTTTCACGACCATCAACATGACTTAGGTTACACATGGACAATATACTCAAGGCATCCGCCACCAAATTTGCCTTACTATGATGATAATGCATGCTCATACCTTATTCTTTAAGAAGTTCTAACCATCTTCTTTTAGATCTAGGATTGGCTACCAAATGAGGAGCATACTTTGAAAGTTTATTGAACTTGAGGGTATACTCCCTCACACTCATGGAACCTTGTTTCAAGTTCTTAAACTCGGCTCTTATGATCGATGAACACATCAATGTGCACCCTATATAAGTAGTGATGCCAAATCCTTAATGCAAACACAACAACGGCTATCTCTAGATAATGGGTAGGGTAGTTCCTTTCATGTACCTTGAGTTGTCTAGAAGCACACGCTATGACCTTAACATTGTGAGTCAAAACACAAACCAAACCAACCTGGGAATTATCAGAATACACCATAAATCCCTTAATCCCATGCAATAGTGACAGTATAGGAGTGGACACAAGCTTATCTTTCAATGTTCGGAAGCTCCTCTCACACTTATCGGCCTACATAAACATAACCTTTTTTTGAGTCAATTTTGTCATAGGGGAAGCAATGGAGGAGAACCAATTCACAAACCTTCCATAGTAACCTGCTAGGTCTAAGAAACTCCTAACATTCAATGGGGTCAATGGTCTAGGCTAATTTCTAATCACATCGATCTTCTTAGGATCCACCTTAATACCATCCCATGACACGGAATCAAGGTAAGGTTTGAAGACCCTATTTATTAGGTCCATGAAGATGGTCAGTGCATTAGTAAACATAAAAGACAACAAACTCATAATGCCCATAACTTGTCTGGAAGGCTCTGGGAATGTCACACTTTCTCACCTTTACTTGATGATACCCAGACCGAAGATCAATCTTAGAAAAATGGCTGGCCCCTTGCAATTGATCAAACAAATCATCAATCCTTAGAAGAGGATACCAATTCTTGATGGTGACCCTATTGAGTTACCGATAGTAAATACACATCCTAAGGGACCATCTTTCTTTTTCACAAACAACACCAGAGCACCCCAAGGTGATTGGTTAGGTCTAATAAATCCCTTCTCCAACAAGTCACTCAAGTGTTCCTTCAACTCCTAAAACTCTACCAAGGCCATACGTTAAGGGGGAATAGAAATGGATTGAATATCGGGGAGGAGGTCTATGCCAAATTCTATTTCATATTCAAGATGAACACTGGGAAGGTCATTTGGGAAGACATCAAGAAACTCATTGACAAGTTGAATCGACTCAATGGGAAGTACTTTAGACTCCAAATCCTTAACCATCACAAGATGGTAAAAAGACACCCCTTAGAGATCAACTTTACGCGTTTTAATGAAAGAGATAAATCTACCCTTGACCACCATTTCTTGACTTTTCTAGGTTTTAATGAAAGAGATAAATCTACCCTTGACCACCATTTATTGACTTTTCTACTCAAGGACAGGTACATTTGAAAATTGGAATTTGAACCTACGGGTTCTATATAGATCAATCAAAGAAGATACATCAAAGTCAAAGATTTTAAACATACTGGCAATAACATCTGGAACGTCACCAACCCCTTGCCTCCTATGTATAGTGTAAAATAGATTGTGCCTTGGGGCACCACCTTGATGACCATCCCTACCCAATGGAACCGCCTTTGCACCCCGACCTTTGTTACGGTATCTTGGACAATCCACCTTTTTGTGACCAAGCTCCCCACATTCAAAGCATGTGTTAGAATCTTTCAAACATGGGCCTCTATGATTTCTTCCACACTCAAGACACATATTAATAGAAGCCACTCTACCAACACCTTAGGGCCTAGGGAAATCATTGGGAAACCCCTTATTAGTACCATGGGAAGACCCTTGGCCTTAGTGAAATCTAGCACCCCTTACCCTCAAAATAGGTCCTCTTGGCCTCAGGGTCCCTTCTTTTCCTCAACTTTTCCCATACCATTTGTTCAGCATATGTCATCAATCGAGATAAGTCCATGTCATTAATTAGCATGGTGGACCAGTATTCTTCACTTACCAAGTTCGAGACCCCCATCACAAACTTGTTCATCCTAGATCTAGGATTGGCTACCAAATGAGGAGCATACTTTGAAAGTTTATTGAACTTGAGGGTATACTCCCTCACACTCATGGAACCTTGTTTCAAGTTCTTAAACTCTACCAGTTTGGCTTCCTTAAGCTCAAGAGGGAAGAACCGATTAAGAAAATTCAATTTGAACTCCTCCCAAAGCACCACATTACCATTTCCCTTCTCCCCCTTCCATTGGTCATACCATATTTAAATTACCCCTTTATGTTGGTACGCCGCCAAGTCCACCTTTACATTCAGCCCAACACCCATGATATTCAAAATCTTGTAGATCTCATCAATAAGATCTTGTGGATCCTCATCCACCTTTGACCCATAGAATACTAGAGGATTCATCCTCATGAAGTCCCTTACCCTAGCTCTTGAGGTAGTATCATAAGGGGCTTGGTCCCCTTGATTGAGTTGGTTGGCCAAAACAAGCACAAGCATAGTGAGAGCATCCCGGAGCTCACCAATTGTAGGTTTCTCCAATGGAGTTTGGGCCCTTCTTCCTTGAGTGTTAGGCATGATCTAGTATAGCAAACAACAATTGTTATGGGGGGAAAACTTACCACAATTCTATAGCACGACGTAGAACATGATGAAGGGAAACATTTCCTAAAATGCCTCATAGCCTTTTATTCATAGTCATGGCACGCTTCATAACCATAAATAGGACTCTAATCGACGTGGTATGTTGGACTCTGAGGATCTATCAACCTAGTGCTCTGATACCAAGTTTGTAATAACCCAAGCCTAGGGCCTAGACGTGACACGATTAATGAGGAACCCGAATGAACCCCTAACAAGCCTCTTAACTTATCATTACACATCATTGGTCACAGAAGCATATAAAAGACATAAAGAATAAGAATAGGGGACAATGGGATTAAGGGGAAGCATAAAATCATAATCAAGAGACAAGGAGTAAAAGCTCATATCATAGATACATAGTATGTCCAACAAATATCTCTACTACTTAGATAAGAGGGGGGACAAGACAAAGAAACCGGGCTCACCTTCATACTCAATATAGAACATAAAATAGAGTGTCTCCATATATATCGTGAGAAATATAGAGAAACATCCCCAGAATGGAAGACTCACCAACTAGCATGAGTAGTACCAAACTAGACGTGTGGAAGAAGAGGATGATCAACTTGGGCACTGGTTCCTACATGGTGATATCATGTAGGAAAGAGTATGCATTAGTACATTTGAATGTACTAAGTATGTAGGATACAATGCAACAAGTGATAGGCATAATGATCAAAATGCATAACCATAGGCATTAGGAATAATATAACAATATGCCATATATGATCAATGCTCAAGGAAAACTTGCTTAAGTAACTCATGCTTATATAGGATATCATATGTGTAGAAGAGACCAAGCAAGATTTCCAAAGTACAAACCCCTTGATAAGTTGATGATGATCTCACCCCATCATCCTGGTGGTATGGTACAAACCCCTCACATGGTTGGTCATAATCTTATCATATCACCCTGGCGAAGTATAAAATCCTCACATGGTTGATGAGTACAAAATCCCATATAGGTTATCAAAGCACTAGTCTCTTGATTGGCTATCAAGGTACTAACCACCCCGACAAGGTTACCCAGGCTTTAGTCCCCCCATATCAAGGATGGTTTAATACAACACATTATATAGAGGATATTATATACACAAGCCTTGTTCGATATCATATAGTCATTTATATCATATCCCATACTTTGGACCTTCGACTCATTAAGAAACCACAATCTGACATTTTATCAAACATTTAGAGGGTGTGTAGTGCTTGTGTAAAACTATGTAGTTCAAGAGTGAAGTCATACAAGAAAATCCATTGTAAAATCATAAATCAACACCTTACAACATCCTCAAGCAATATACATCAAAATCCCTCATCCAAAATCATATTAGATCCAAGATATGTAGCTCAAAAGATAGCAAAATAGTCATAATTTCATATAGCTTTATCATAGTTCATAGACTAGCTCATACTAGTAAATCCATTTGTAAAATCACCTTTAAATCTTACAAATTGAGTAAAAGGAGATTAGGGTACCATGGGTGAAAGGACCCAATTGTTGAAACCTATATACCTTAATCTTGGAGAAACTCTTGGTGAATATTGGAAATGGAAGCTTGAAGCTTTAAGGAAATCCTTAGATTCAGAAGAGATTTTGAGACTTGAATTTAGGAGTGGAAAATATGTCTAAGTGTTTGATGAGTATTGTTAAGGTTACTATGAGAGTGAAATATGGCTAAGTATAGGTAAATACACATTTAATAACACTTAGGCCCAAGACATAAAGTTTAGGACCGAGATGGAAAAACAGTCACCAAAATTTCGCGACGCGAAAACCCCAGTATTTTTAGCTCCACTTGGAAAATCATAATTCAATTTGCCTGCTTAAAAATTGGGGTTAGAAATATTTCTCACTCAATTTCATCCCAGGAACAAGAATATGAAGTTGTGCTTTCAAAATAACACATAAAGTTTTAGATATATGAAAATTATGATTTTGGGCACTTCCGAGGCACATTTTCGAGCACTTTTTGGGGTCGTTTTACCAAACAAACATCCTTAGTCACAAAAGCAAACTAAACAAAAACAAGAATATAAACAAGAGAAAAGGGGACCAAGGGAAGTCTTGTCATTTATAAAGCATAAAGAGTCAAAGCTCAAAGCAAAGATACATTAATTGTTCAAACAATACCTCCAAACATAGATTGGGCGGGGGCGAAGACACTCTCCTGGCTCACCCACATATTATTAAAGATCAACATAGAG
This sequence comes from Solanum virginianum, assembly GCA_000787875.1. Taxonomy (NCBI): domain Eukaryota; kingdom Viridiplantae; phylum Streptophyta; class Magnoliopsida; order Solanales; family Solanaceae; genus Solanum; species Solanum virginianum. Next base: position 108,415 of record DF358310.1, read on the forward strand.
AAATAACATAATCAAGAGTAGCATCGCTAGTGTCCCCAAACTTGAGGACTCACCAAAGGCTTATCTTCAAAATGCCAAAACTAGCCACGTGGAGGATGATAGTGATGTGCTCTGGTTCCTACATAGTAAATCATGTAGGCATAGATTATGCATTAGTACATTTGAATGTACTAAGTATGTAGGATGCAATGCAACAAAAGATAAGCCAATATAGCCAAAACGCATAGTAATAGGAAATAGATGAGCATAATTTCAATATGATATGCATGATCAATGCTTGAAGTAAAACATGCTTGTAAATTATTCAACTTGCATAGATCGTACCACATGTGGGCAGAGACCTCAACTGACATAGAATAAGAACAAACAAGATACAACTAGGAATCTTGATAATTAGCCCCTCACCAAAAAAGAGATGGTCTACTTGCCAAGGTAAACCAAAGTTCACCTTAGGGGAGCCCATCCCATTTAGTGAAGTAACCTTCCTTTTGGAAGCCCATCCCATTTTGGTGGGGATTTTATTAGAAGGTTCACCTTAAGGGAGACCATCCCATTTCGGGAAGAATTCAAGAGATAGTGCACTAAATAATCAACTAGTATAGCAAGGGCATAATATAATCCTATGTTGGCACATAGTTCAAGGAAATAGAGCAAACCCTCTATCCATCGGTGCTAAGTCTAATCCCACTGAATACTTGTAATAATCATAACTTTAGTAACTTGCAATAAGCATGGAATCATGATATGAGTAGCTTTAATATACTTGACGTCTAATGGTGAGCCAAACTTGAAACATAAGAATAGATCATTATTAAACATTACCCTTGCATTAACATCGAAGGCTCACAAGAGGTAAAATCTTGAAAATAGGGCTTAATTTCCTACTTGCATAATCATAGATAATATCATTAATTCATAACATACTTGATATCCCATATTCATCATGAAGTCACTTGACTTATAAAACATGTAAATAACTTGAGAATCCATGACTTGACATTTTATCAAACACTTTGTGGGTGTGTAATGGTTGTTCAAAATCATGTAATTGAAGAGTAAATTCATTAGAGAAAACTCAACGCAAATCAACCTACCAACATATTACAAAACCATCATATGAGATACCTTGAAATTCATTATCAAATCTCATAGTAGATCATAGTTTCATAGCTCCAAATATAAATAGTCTCAATAGATAAAACCACTTTATAATATATGCTTGAGGAAGATATACATGCATATTTAATCAACATTTCCTAAAAGCCCAACATGCATAATAAAATTTATACATGCATAATAAAAGTTACGCATAGATAATATAACTTGAAAACATGCAATTTCATAAGATTGGAAGATTAGACACCATGAGTGAAAGGACCCAATAGTTGAAACCTACATACCTTAGACTTAGGTTTTCTTGGTGTAGACTTGAAGTGAACTTGAAGCTTGAATGAAGTTTTTGAGATCTGGAATTAAGCTTGGGACACTTGCATTTGGCCGAAATATTTGGCTAAGTGTTAGAGAGGGTTTTGAGAGTGTCTTGAATGATATAGGGTTGAAAAATGGCTAAGCATAGCTATTTTTAAGCATAAAAAGGACATAGTGCCAACAGCCCAATGCCTTATGCCAAGGTAGGAAAAATAAGGAAGTCACAACACTTCTCTGCAATAGGTACGCGTAGCAGAATTCTCACTAACAGCTTCTAAAAATGAAATTTTGTTAAAATTATTTTTTTGCTAAAGTTGCTCTAAAATCAGGGTTATACCCATTTCCCACTCAATTTTTTCCCCTAATTGTGAATATGAAATTGGATTTTTGATATTACGCACCGATTTTAAGACATATGGAAATTACGATTATGGGCATTTTCGAGGCACATTTTCAGGGGATTTTTGGGGCATTTCAATATCTTCCCCTTGGGAACATTCATCCCCGAATGTTAAAGAAATGTATATAATGGAAGTAATTATGAAGACTTCAGCCTGACATGAATGCAACAAATTCATTTAAACATCAATCTCAAAAATCTCAATGTGAATATCAAAATCACTATAAAATTGTCAACATGGACATGAATGCATATAAAATGACATAAGGGCTAAAACTTAAGACTTAAAATCACATAGGGGACAAAAGTTAGTTCCTTAGGCTTGAGTAGAGTAAAAGAGATATGGATATCATTTTCTTATGTCTGCCTCGGCTTCCCATGTGACACTTTCAACTTGTTGGTTTCTCCAAAGAACATTGACGGAAGCTACATCCTTATTTCTCAATCTCTTCATTTTTCTATCCAAAACTTCTACCGAAACCTCCTCATAAGTAAAATTATGCTCTACCACACCTATAACATCCAAAGGTACAATAGCACTTGGGTCACCCACACACTTTCTCAACATAGATACATGGAAAATTGGATGAATCATCTCAATATCGATGGGCAACTCCAACTCATAGGAACCTTACTAGTCCTTCTCAACACTCTATAGGGACCAACAAAACTTAGGCTCCATTTACCCTTCTTGCCAAATTGAACCGCACCCTTCATGGCTGAGACCTTTAAATAAACCCAATCACTAACCTCAAATTCAAGATCCCTTCTCCTCATATTAGAATAGGACTTTTGTCTACTTTGGGCTGTTTTCTATCTCTCCCTTATTAACCTCACCTTCTCCAAGGACTCCATGACATAATTTGGACATAGCAAATCCATCTCCCCCACTTCAAACCACCTAATTGAGGATCCACACCATGTACCATAAAGAGCCTCAAAATATGCCATACCAATGCTTGCGTGGTAGCTATTGTTGTAAGCAAATTTAATTAGTGAAAGATGATTATCCCAACTTCCCTTAAACTCTAAAACACGAGCTCTAAGCATATCCTTAAAAGATTGGATAATTTTCTCGCCATGGCCATCTATTTGAGGGTGAAAGGTCGTGCTAAGCTTAACCTTAGTACCAAGACCTCTTTGGAAGGACCTCCAAAAGTGAGAAGTGAATTGAGCACTATGATCTGAAATTTTATAAAAAGGTACCCCATGCAATCTAACCAAGTCATGGATATATAACTTAGCAAAACCTTCGAGACCATAAGTAGATTTGACTGGCAGGAAATGAGCTAATAAAACGAACCCAAAAAGTGCCCCAAAATGTGGCTTGGAAGTAACTGGAAACTTGTTTTCCATATATCTAAAAATCCATTTAGAATTTCAAAAATCTGACTTTAT
>DF358310.1:111917-136952 GCA_000787875.1 Solanum virginianum
TACCACCCATGGTGCCTAAACCCTCTTTTTACTAATATTGTATGATTTAAAGTAGATTTTACATATGGGTCTTCTATATTAAAAAATTTACTGCACGGTGATTTATGTTCATGAATGTATGGTTGTTTTAGCATGTTTTGAGCTCTAGATCTTAGATCTAATGTTGTATTTGATGAGGTGTTTCGATGTGAATGCCCTGGGGTGTTGCAAGGTGTTAATTAAAGGTTTTACCAATTTTACTTTATGTTTTCATCTCTAAATTATATGTCCTTTTACTGCCATTACACACCCGCCAAGTGTTTTATAAAATATGCGGTTATGGTTTCTTGAGGAATTGAAGGTTCAAAGTATGATATATGATATGTATGATATTTTAATGATGAAATGATCTTATGGAAATGATGTATATATGTATATTCTATATATTGTGTGGCATTAGACCATGTCCGATCTAGGGGAGGCATAAAGGCCCAGATGACCATGTGAGGGGTGAGTACCTTGCCACTAGGGTGTCTAGATATGAACGACATCTACCATATGAGGGGTCAGTACCTTGCCACCATGGTGTCTGGGTGTGAATGACATTTACCACGTGTGAAGTAAGTACCTTGCTACCAGGGTATTCGGGTGTGAATGACATCTCCCATCCAAAGGTAGGATTCTAGCTCGGTCTCTTCTACACATATAATATCTTATATAAGCATGATTTACCTTAGTTTGTTTTACTTATGAATTGATCATACATGCCATATTGCCATACTATGCCTATTGTCTAATGTATGTATTTTCACTATAGAGCTTTTTTATTGTTGCATCGCATCCCACATACTTAGTACATTGATAGTACTAGTGCAAACTCTTGCCTACATGATATCATCATGTAGGGACCGGTGCCCATGTTGATCATCCTCCTCATCCACGTGGTTAGGTTGGTGCTTCTCCAAGCTTGTTGGTGAGTCCTCCATTTAGAGAACCTCAGTTTATGTTGATCGTATCTTTATAATGAGATATCTTTATTATGCTCTACGTTCATTAAAAGGGTGAGCTCGGTAGCTTGTCTTGGGCCCCACTTTTTCTATGTATTAGAGGTGTTTGTTAGACATGCTTACTTATGATGAGCTTGACTCTTGTATCTTATTTATGATGTTTATATGAGTCCTCTTAGTCCCATTGCATAATTATTACTCTTTACATCTTTATATGCTTCCACGACCAATGATATGTAATGGCAAGTTAAAAGGCTTGTTTGGGGTTCCTTCGGGTTCCCCATTCATTAGGTCACGTCTAAGCCCTAGGCTTAGGTCATCTCAAACTTAGTATCAAAACACTAGATTATTAGATCCTCGGAGTCCAACACACCGTCCTAATTAGTGTCCTATTCATGGTTGTGAAGTGTTCCATTACTATGAATAGGAGGCTATTAGGTATTTTAGGAAATGTTTCCATTCTTCATGTCCTAAGTCATGCTATAGAGTTGTGATAAGAATTCCCCTCTAATGATTGTTCTTTGCTATGATAGATCATTTCGAATACTAGAGAAAGACGGGCACAAACTCTTAAGGAGCTACCTACCAATGGTGAACTTCGGGATGCTCTTACTATGCTTGCCCAAGTGGTGGCCAAACCAAATCCAATAAGGGGTCCAAGCCCCTTATGCTACTATTCCAGAAGTTAGGGGTAAGGGACTTCATGAGGGTGAATCTTTTGGTTTTCTATGAGCTAAAGGTGCATGAGGATACACAAATGTTTATTGATGAAGTCTACAAAATCTTATCGATCATGGGTGTTGGGCCAAATAAGAAGGCGAAATTAGTGGCGTACTAACTTAAGGGGGAGGTCCAAATTTGGTTTAATCAACGGAAAGGTAAGAAGGGTAATGGTTATTTAGTGCTTTGGAAGGAATTCAAATTGGCTTTCCTTAATAGGTTCTTCCCTCTTGAGCTTAGGGAGGCAAAGTTGGTTGAGTTTATGAACTTGAAACGAGGTGGAATGAGTGTGCGGGAATATTCCCTCAAATTTAATCAACTTTCAAAGTATGTTCCTCACTTGGTAGTTGACTCTAGGTCAAGGATTAAGAAGCTTGTTATAGGGGTTTCTGACTTGGTAAGTGAAGAATGTCGGTCGTCTTGCTTATTGGTGACATGAACTTATCTCAGTTGATGACATATGTCGAGCAAATAGAAGAAGAGAGGTTGAAAAAAAGGTAGGGGTCATGAGGCCAAGAGGGCTTGTTTTAAGGGCAAGTTCGACAACTTGCTAGATTCCAACAAGGCCAAGGGCCTCTTCATGCTACTAATAGGGGATTTGCCATTGACTTCCCTACACCCCGAGATGCACGTGTCGTGGCTCCTAATGATATGTATCCTAGGTCTGGGAGAAAGCATGAGGGTCCATGTTTGGTGGGTTCTAATGCATGCTATGAATTTAGTAAGCTTAGTCACAAGAGGATAGATTGTCCAAAGGTTTGTGGCAAGGTCAAGGGTGCAAATGCGATCCCTTTGGGTAGAGATGGTCCTTAAGGTAGTGCCTCAAGGCACAACTAATTTTATACTCTACATAGGAAGCAAGGGGTTGGTGAGGTCCCTGATGTTATCACTGATATGTTGAAAATCTTTGATCTTGATGTATATACATTGATTGATCCGAGTGCCACCCTTTCCTTTGTTACCCCCTTTGTTACGGAGAAGTTCCATGTGGAGTCGGAGTTGTTGCATGAGTCATATGGAGTGTCTACTCCTATTTATGTGTCTGTTGTTGCTAGGAGGTTCTATGTTGTGTCAGAGTAATTGCATGAGTCATATAAGGTGTCTATGCCTATTTGGTGCCTCTATTATTACTAGGAGGGTGTATAGAAATTTTATGGTTTGCATCTTGCATAAAATCTTACCTTGTGATCTTGTTGAATTAGATATGGTTGATTTTGATGTTATTCTTAAGATAGATTTGTTGTATGCCTACTATGCTTCTATGTAGAACCCGTTGGGTCAAGTTTCAATTCCCAAATGAACCCGTCCTTGAATGAGAAAGTCATGATGTGGTAGTAATGGGTAGGTTCTCCTTATGTATTAAAGCCCATTGGTGGATTTCCCAGGGGTGTTTATATCATCTTTTGAGGGTCAAAGATGTGGAGTCCAAAGTCCCTTCTATTGAGTCGTTCCTAGTTGTAAATGAGTTTTTTGATGTCTTTTAAAATGACCTTCCCAGAAAGGAAATATATTTTCGCATAGATCTCCTTCCTGACACTCAACATATCTTCATTCCCCCTTACCGTGTGGCCCTGATAGAGTTGAAAAAGTTAAAGTAGCAATTGAAAGATTTGTTGGAAAAGGGGTTTATTAGACCTAGCCAATCATTAGTGGGTTCACTAGTGTTGTTTGTAAAGAAGAAAGATAGGCTATTTAGAATATGCATTGACTACTTGCAACTTAATAGGGTCACTATAAAGAATAGATATCCTCTTTCAAGAATTGATGACTTGTTTAACCAATTGCAAAGGGATAGCTTTTTCTTTAAGATTGATCTTTGGTATGGGTACCATCAAGTGAGAGTGAGGCAGTGTGATATTCCCAAGACAGTCTTCCAGACTAGATATGGGCACTATGAAATTGTGGTGATGTCTTTTGGATTAACTAATGCACCGGCCATCTTCACAGACCTAATGAATAGGGTCTTCAAGCCCTACCTTGATTCCTTTGATGTGGTTTTCATTGATGATATTTTGATCTATTCACATAGTAGGGAAGAGCATATAGGCCATTTGAGGGTTGTGTTGCAAAGATTAAGGGAGGAGAGATTGTATGCTAAGTATGACAAGTGTGAAGTTTTGTTGAAGAAGGTTGCATTCTTAGGTCATGTAGTGTCAGGGGATGGTATATAAGTGGACCCTAAGAAAATTAATTTCATTAAGAATTGGCCTAGAGCATTGACTCCATCGGATATTAGGAGTTTCGTGGGCCTTGCGGGTTATTATAGAAGGTTTGTGAATGGTTTCTCCTCCATTGCTTCCCCTATGACAAAATTGACTCAAAAGAAGGTTAAGTTTGTGTGGACCAATGAATGTGAGGAAAGCTTCCAAACATTGAAAGATAGACTTATGTCCGATCCTATATTGTCCCTTACGGATAGGCTAGAGGGTTGTGTGTTGTATTGTGATGCTTCTTGTGTTGGTTTGGGTGGTGTTTTGATGCAAAATGGTAAGGTCATAGCCAATGCTTCTAGACAACTCAAGATGCAAGAAAAGAACTACCCTACCCATGATCTTGAATTAGCTACCGTGGTATTTGCATTAAAGATTTGGTGGCACTATTTGTATAGGGTGCATGTTGATGTCTTCACTAATCATAAGAGCCTTCAATATTTCTTCACACAACAATATCTTAACTTGAGATAAAGAAGGTGGCTAGAACTCTTTAAGGACTATGACATGAGTGTGCATTACCATCCGGGTAAGGCAAATATTGTGGCGAGTGCTTTAAGTCAGGTATCCATGGGTAGCATAGCTCATATGGATGGTAGTGAAAGGGAGATGGCTAGGGAGGTGTATAGGTTGTCTATATTGCAGGTGAGGTTTGAAGCTATGGGTAATGGTATTGTTGTGGTTGATGGTTCTAAATCTTCTTTGGTTGATGAGGTGATAGCAAAGCAAGATCTAGACTCCTCCTTGATTGAATAGAAGGCCTTGGTGAAAGAGGGAAAAATAGAGGTTTTCTCATAATAGGGAGATGGGGCCCTTAGATACCAAGGAAGGTTGTATGTGTTGATGGTTTGAGGGTGAAAATTCCTGATGAAACCCATAATTCCTCTTATTCTATCCACCTCGGTTCCACTAAAATTTATAGAGATTTGAGGGATGTGTATTAGGGGGATATACAAAGAGGGACATTGCCAAATTAGTTTCTGGTTGCCATAGATGCCAACAACCCAAAGCCGAACATCAAAGGTTGGGTGGCCTAACCCAAGACAAAGAGATTCCTACTTGGAAGTGGCAAGTAGTTAATATGAATTTTGTGGTTGGGTTAACCAAGACTAGAAAAGGTTTTGATTTGATATAGGTGGTGGTTGATAGGGTGACGAAATTGGCTCACTTTCTACTAATCAAGACTAAATATGGGGCTAAAGAGTATGCAAGGTTATGCATCCATGAGTTAGTGAGGTTACATGGGGTTTCTTTATCCATCATATCAGTTCGGGGTGCATAATTCACTTCACACTTTTGGAAGTTTTTTCAAAAGGGTCTTGGACCAATGTTCATCTTAGTATGGCCTTCCAACCTTAAACGAATGGCCAAGCTGAAAGAACAATTCAAACACTTGAGTATAATCTTAGGGCATGTGTCTTGGAGCTTAAATGTAGTTGGGATGACCATCTTCCATTGATTGAGTTTGCCTACAACAATAGCTATCACTCTAGCATTGGTGTGGCTCCATTTGAGGCTCTTTATAGAAGATATTGTAGTTCACTTGTGGGATAGTTTGAGTTTGGAGAGGTGGCTTTATTGTGGCCGGATATGGTTATGGATGATCTTAAGAAGGTAAAGATGATTAGGTAAAGATTAAGGATTGCCCAAAGTCGTCAAAAATCCTATGGCGATTGAGAAGAAGAGACCTAGAATTCCAAGTGGGTGATTGGGTTTATTTGAAGGTTTCTCCAATGAAAGGTGTGGCTCATTTTGGTAAGAAAGGGAAATTGAGTCCTTGGTATGTTGGCCCTTATGAGATGATAAAGAGGGTTGGCAAGGAGGCTTATGAGTTGTGGTTGCCTAGAGAGATGAATTTGGTCCATCTGGTGCTTCATATCTCTATGTTGAGAAAATGTGTTGCTAATCCTAATGCTATTGTATCTCTTGATTTTATAGGTGTTGTTGAGGATAACCTGACTTATAAGGAGGTTCTGGTTCAGATTTTAGATAGACAAGTAAAGAGGTTTAGAAATAATGAGGTGGCATCTGTTAAGGTCCTTTGGAGGAACCAAGTCGAAAGTGCTACTTGGGAGGCTGAAGCGGACATGCAAAAGTGGTACCCCTATCTCTTCCACTCCACTCAAGCCTAAGGTACTAATTCTAAGTCCCCAATGTGCTATCAAGTCTTATATTTCAGCCCCTATGTCATTCATGTGCATTCATGTTTAAGTTGGCAATATATGATGATTTCACACTTATAATGGGATTTTCAAAGTGATGTTTTAAATATAATGTTGCATTCATGTGTGGGGCTGATTTTTTCATGACTATTTATGTCTTGTACACCTTCTACATTTAGGGACAATGTTCCCAAGGGGGAGATACTGAAATAACCCCAAAAAGTGTCCGAAAAAGTGCCTCGAAAGTAACCAAAAAATTATTTTCCATATATCTAAAATTTCATTGGAATGTAGAAAATCCAACTTCATATTCTTATTCAGGGAGTCCAAATTAGGGTGAGAAGGGTCTAACCTTGATTTTAAAGCAAAGAAATCGATTTATGAAATTTGCACTAGGTGCAAATTCCAGTGGACACTCGCGACCTCTTCACAACGTGGAGAGGTGTTATTTCTGTATTGTCTTTTCCTAGTTTGTCCAGATTTTTAAGTGTTAGACTAACGTTTTTTCAAACATATTTTCACCTATACTTAGCGTTATTTCAACCTCATATCACCTTAAACATTCCCCAACATTTCCCCAAACACTTAGACTCATTTCTAACCCTAAATTCAAGTCCCAAACTCAAGGAAAATCTCAAGGATTTCTTCAATGATCACACCCAAGATTCAAATCTCCATTAAAGTCTTCTTTAAGAACTTCACAAAAGCTTAGGAATGTGGCGTGGAACTATTGGGTCCTTCCACCTATGCTGCCTAAACCCTCTTTTTACTAATATTGCATGATTTAAAGTAGATTTTACATGTGGGTCTTGTATATTAAGAATTTTATAGCACAGTGATTTATGTTCATGAAAGTATGGTTGTTTTTGCATGTTTTTAGCTCTAGATGTTGTATCTAATGTTGGATTTGATGAGGGGTTTTGATGTGTATGTCTAGTGGGTGCTGCAATCTGTTGATTAAAGGTTTTACCACTGGTTTTCCTACATGATTTCATCTCATAATTGCATGCCTTTTTACCCTTATTACATACTCGCCAAGTGTATGATAAAATATCTGATCATGGCTTCTTGAGGAATTGAAGGTTCAAAGCATGAGATATGATATGTATGATGTTTTAATGATGAACTGAGCTTGTGGACATGATGTATATATATATGTTCTATATAATGTGTTGCATTAGACCCTATCCGGTCCGAGGGGCATAAGGGCCCAAATGACCATGTGAGGGGTAAGTACCCTGTCACCAGGGTGTCCAGGTGTGAACGACATCTACCATGTGAGCGGTAAGTACCTTGCCACCAGGGTGTCCGAGTGTGAATGACATCTACCATGTGAGGGGTAAGTACCTTGCAACCAAAGTGTCCGAGTATGAAAGATATCTCCCATCAAAAGTTCGGATTCTAGCATGGTATGTTCTACACATATGACATCTAATATAAGCATGATTTACCCTAGCATGTTTTACTTATGCGTAGATCATACATACTATATTGCTATACTATGCCTATTATCTAATATATGCATTTTGACTATGGAGCATGTTTATTGTTGCATCACATCTCACATACTTGGTACATTCAAAGTAGTAACGCATACTCTTGCCTACAAGATATCACCATGTAGGGACCAGTGCCCAAGTTTATCATCCTCCTCATCCACATGGTTAGGTCAGTGCTACTCCAAGCTTGTTGGTGAGTCTTTCATTCCGTGGACCTCGGTTTATATTGATCTTATCTTTGTAATGAGACATTTTTCTCATGCTCTATGTTGACTGTAAGAGTGAGCCCGGTAGTTTGTCTTAGCCCCCATTCTTTCTATGTATTAGAGGTATTTGTTTGATATACTATGTACTTATGATGAAATTGACTCTTGTCTATTGTTTATGATGTTTATATGAGTCCCCTTAGTCAGATTTCCCTATTATTACTCTTTACATCTTTATATGCTTCCGTGACTAATGATATGTAATGGCAAGTTAAGAGGCTTGTTTAGGTTTCCTTCAGGTTCCTCATTTGCAGGTGTCACATCTAGGCGCTAGGCTTGGGTTGTGATCGCTAACTTTGTCATTCTATCAACCACAACCCAAATAGAATAAAAATGTTTTCTAGTCTTAGGAATCCTCACCACAAAATCCATGTTGATTTCCTCCCACTTTTAGAGTAAGCCACCCGGTCTTTGATGTTCGGCCTTCACTTGTTCCCAATTGTGACATCCGGAAATGCATTTGGCAATGTATCTCTTCGTACCACCCCACAAATACACTTCCCTCAAATCTCTATACATCTTGATAGAACCAAGGTGAATAGAATAGGTAGAATTATGAGCCTAATCTAAAATATTCTCTCTGCAGTCATCAAGACTAGGCACACACAATCTACCTTGGTACCTAAGGGCACCATCTCCCCCTTGGGAGAAAACTTCCACCTTACCCTCTCTCACCAAGGCCTTCAGTTCTAACAAGTTGGGGTCAAGATATAGCTTTGCCTTCACCTATTAATCAAGGAAGATTTAGAACCATCAACAACTACTACACCACCATTGTCGACTTTTTCTAACCTAACCCCTAATCTAGCCAACCGATGGACCTCTTTAGCAACCTCTTTTCCACCATCATCAACATGAGTTGGGCCATCCATAGATACCCTACTTAGAGCATCGACCATAACATTAGATTTGCCAGGGTTATAATGCACACTCATATCATAATCTTTATGGAGCTCTAACCACCTTTTTTGTCTCAAGTTAAGATCTTTTTTGGTGAACACATATTGGAGACTCTTATGATCGGTAAACACATCAACATGGACCCTATACAAGTAGTGATGCCAAATTTTCAAAGCAAATACAACTGCCGCCAATTCAAGATCATAGGTGGGGAATTCTTCACATGTACCTTAATTTGTCTAGAGGCATATACTATCACATTACCACTTTGTATCAACACACACCCAAACTAATTCATAAGGCATCACAATACACAACAAACCCCTCCAACCCTTCCGGTAGAGCTAAGATAGAAGCGAAGACAAAAACTTATCTTTCAAAGTTTGGATACTCTTTTCACACTTGTCGGTCTACACAAATTTGGCCTTCTTTTGGGTCAAATTATTCATAGGAGAAACAATAGAAGAGAACCCATTTACAAACATCCAATAATAACCCACCAAACCTAAGAAACATCTAATGTCCGATGGAGTCGAAGGTCTAGGCCAATTTGTAATCACCACCATTTTCTTAGGGTCCACCTTAATGCCATCACCCAACACCACATGCCTAGAAAAGCAACCTCTTTCAACCAAAACTCACATTTCTCATAGTTGGCATATAACCTCTCCTCCCTCAAGGTTTGTAACACCACCCTCAAATGATGTACATGCTCCTTCTCACTATGGAAATAGATCAAGATATCATCAATAAAAACCACCACAAACAAGTGAAGGTAGGGTCTAAAGACCCTATTAATAAGATCCATGAATATAACTAGTTCATTAGTCAACCCAAAGGACATAACCACAAACTCAAAGTGCCTATACCTAGTATGGAAGATCGTCTATAAATATAGTTGGTGCATTAGTCAACCCAAAGGACATTATCACAAACTCAAAGTGCCCATACCTAGTCCAGAAAGCCATCTTAGGAATGTCACACTCCATTACTTTCACTTGGTGATACCCAGACCGAAGATTAATCTTAGAGAAGTGACTAGCCCCTTAAAGTTGATTGAAAAGCTTATTAATCCTTGGTAGAGGGTACTTATTCTTGATAGTGACTCTATTATGTTGTCAGTAATCAATAAGCATTTCTAAGAGAACCATTATTTTTCTTCATAAACATTATCGATGCACCCCAAGGGGATTTACTAGTCCTTATAAAATCCTTTCCAACAAATTCCTCAATTGCTCCTTCAACTTCACTGGGGCCGTATGGTAAGGGGGAATAGAAATGGGTGGAGCATCGGGAAGAAGGTCTATACCAAAATCTATTTCCATATTTCCTTCAGGAGGAATACCGAGAAGCTCAGTAGGTAAGACATCAAGAAATACATTAACCATCGGAACTGACTCTATAGGAAGGACTTTGTACTCGACATCCCTAACTCTTACATGATGATAGAGACAACTCTTAGAAATCAACTTTCGGGCTTTAATGCAAGAAATGAATCTACTATTGACCACCACATCACAACTTCCCCACTCAAGGACAAGTTTATTTAGGTTTTGGAATTTGACCGTACGGGTTCTACAATCAATAGAAGCATAATATGCATGCAACCAATCTATCTGAAGAATCACATCAAAATCTACCATATCTATTTCAACAAAATCAGAAGGCAAGATTTTATGCAAAATGAATACGGGACAATTTCTATAATCTCTTTTAGTAACAATAGACTCACCAATGGGGGAAGACACTTCATAGGGTTCACATAATAATTTAGGGCTAACATGAAGCTTTTTGGCAACAAAAGGAGTAACAAAAGAAAGAGTGGCACTTGGGTCTATCAAAGCATACTCATCAAGATTAAAAACCTTAATATACTAGTGACGACATTAGGCACCTCATTCACCCTTTGTCCCACTTGAAAAGCATAGAATCTATTTTGCCTCGGTGTACCCCCTTGTTGGCCTCCGCATCCCCTTACCCGCATTTGCTCCTTGTCCTTGTGGATGACCATTCCCACCCTGGGGTTGAGCATGAGGACAATCAATAACCTTGTGGCCAACTTCACCACAACCAAAGCAAGTATTTAAATCTCTCAAACAAGGACCACTATGATTCTTTTCATACGTTGGACTTCTAGGCTTAACCGTTCCTCCATTACCTTCTTGGAATATTTTATAGGCACCGTATCATTGGTAAACCTCCTATTGGAAGCATTAGATGACCCTTGGCCTTGGAACTTGTGTCCTTGAGGAAACTGGCCACCTTCAAAACCTTGGAATCCAACTACGAAACGAGCCCTGTTGGCCTCACCAATACTTCCCTTACTAAGCTTTTCCCCATCCAATTGTTTACCATATGACATGAGGCGGGACAAATCCATATCACCTACAAGCATAGTAGTTTGACACTCCTTATTCACCAAATTGGATACACCCAACATAAATTTGTTCATTCTTGACCTTGACTTGGCAACCAATTATGGGGCATACTTGGAGAGTTGGTTTAACTTGAGGGCATATTCCCTCACACTCATAGACCCTTTCTTTAGATTCATAAATTACATCATTTTTGCCTCCCTAAGCTCAATAGGGAAGAACCGATTGAGAAATGCCACGTTGCATTCTTCCAAAGGGATAGCATCACCATTTCCCTTCTCTATCTTCTATTGTATGAACCATATTTGAGCCACCCTTTAGAGTTAGTAGGCCGCCAACTCCACTTTCTCCTCTAAGTTAACCACTATAATGGACAACACCTTATAAACCTCATCAATTGATTCTTGTTGATCCTCATCTAGCTTGGATCCATGGAACTCCGGTGGGTTTATTCTAGTAAAATCCATCACCCTTGATGTTGGAGTAGGAGCATGAGGGGCTTGGGCCCCTTGGTTGATCTAATTAGTCATGGCATGGACCAACATGGTAATAGCATCTCGAAACTCTTCATGGGCCATTCCCCTATTTTGAGGAGCTTAAGGAGCAGGAGAGGTCAGTAGCTCTTTGGTAGTATAGGCTTTTCTTACTCTTAGAATAGGCATGATCTAGAATAGTGAAGAACACTATTAGAGGAAAATCCTTACCTTACTCCTAAAGCATGACATAGGTCATGAAGAAGGAAAACATTTCCTAAAATGCCTCATCACCTCTTACTCATAGTTGTAGTAAACTTCACAACCATGAATAAGACTTTAATTAATGTGGTTTGTTGGATTCGGAGGACCATTAACAACCTAGTGCTCTAATACTAAGTTTTTAATGACCCAAGCCTTGGGCCTAGATGTGACACGACATAAAAGAACCTGAAGGAACCCAAACAAGCCTCTTAACATATCAATTACACACCCTTAGTCACAGAAGCAAAGTAAATAACAACAACAATATAAACAAGGGAAAAAGGGACTAAGGGAAGTATAAAGCATAATGAGTCAAAGCTCAAAGCATAGATACATCAATTATTCTAATAACACCTCTAAACATAGATTGGACAGGGGCTAAGACACTTTCCTGGCTCGCCCTCATAGTATTAATGATCAACATAGAGAAATAACATAAGCAAGAGTAGCATAGCTAGTGTCCCTAAACTTGAGGACTCACAAAAAGCTTATCTTCAAGATGCCAAAACTAGCCACGTGGAGGTTGATAGTGAGCTACTCCGGTTCCTACATAGTAACATCATGTAGGCATAGAGTATGCGTTAGTACATTTGAATATACTAAGTATATAGGATGCAATACAATAAGGCATAAGCCAATATAGCCAAAATGCAGAGTAATATGCAATAGATGAGCATAATTGCACTATGACATGCATGATCAATGCTTGATGTCAAACATGCTTGTAAATCATTCAACTTGCATAGATCGTAACACATGTGGGCAGAGATCTCAACTGACATAGAATAAGACCAAACGAGCTACAAATTGGACTCTTGATGATTACCCCCTCATCAAAAAAGAGGTGGTCTACTTGCCAAGGTAAACCAAAGTTCACCTTAGGGGAGCCCATCCTATTTAGAAAAGTAACCTTTCTTATAGAAGCACATCCCATTTTGGTGAGGATTTCATTTGAAGCTTCACCTTACAAGAGCCCATCCTATTTAGAAAAGTAACCTTTCTTATAGAAGCACATCCCATTTTGGTGAGGATTTCATTTGAAGCTTCACCTTACAAGAGCCCATCCTATTTCGGGAAGAATTTAGTAAAACTGCACTAAATGGATCTACTAGTATAGAAAGGGTATAACATAATCCTATATTGGCACATCATTTAAGAAAAGAGAGCAAATTCTTCATCCATCGGTGCTAAGTCTAATCCCATGGAATACTTGTATTAATCATAACTTTAATAACTTGCAATAAACATGGAATCATGACATGAGTAGCTCTAACATACTTGACCTCTGATGGTGAGCCTAAGTTGAAACATGAGAATAGATCATCATTAAACATTACCCTTGCATTAACATCAAAGGTGCACAAGAGTTAAAAGCTTGAAAATAGGATTTAACTTCATACTTACATAATCATAGATATTTTCATAATTCATAATATACTTAATAGCCCATATCCATATGAAGTCACTTGACTTATAAAACATGTAAATAACTTGAGAATCCTTGATTTGACATTTATCACACACTTGGTGGGGGTGTAATGCTTGTTCACAATTATGTAATTCAAGAGTGAAATCATGTGAAAAAATCCAATACAAATTAACCCACCAACATTTTACAAAACCCTCATGTGAAAAACATTGAAATCCTTCATGAAATCTCATAATAGATCATAGTTTTATAGCTCCAAACATATAGTCTCAATAGACAAAATCAACTCATAGTATAAGCTTTAGGTAGATAACCGTTCATATTTAATCAACATTTCATAAAACTCCAACATATCATGCTTATAATCCATAATAAAGTTACCCATAGATAATATAACTTGAAAACATGCAATGACATAAGATAAGATGATTGGACACCGTGGGTGAGATCCAATGGTTGAAACCCACATACCTTAGACTTGGGTTTTCTTGATATAGAATTGAAGTGAAGTTGAAGCTTGCATGAAGTTCTTGAGATTTGGAATTAATCTTAGGACACTTGAATTTGGATAAAATATTTGGCTCAGTGTTAGAGAGGGTTTTGAGAGTGTCTTGAATGATATATTGTTGATAATGGTTAAGTATAGGTGATATTACGCATAAAAGGGCATGAGACCAAGACCCCAATGCCTTAGGCCGACACAGGAAAAATAAGGAAGTCAAACACTGCTCTGCGGTAGGTTCACATTGCGGAGTTTTGGAGATGAAAATTTTTGAAATTTATTTTTCTATGATTGCTCTGAAATCATGGTTATACCCATCCCCCACTCAATTTTGCCCCTTGATCATGAATATGAAGTAGAATTTTTTATATCACGCATGGATTTTGACATATATGAAAATTACGATTATGGAAATTTGTGAGGCACATTTTCAGGGCGTTTCAGCCTAGTGTCATGATCCTGACCAAGATTGTGATGAATAGGAAAAGGAAATGGGTGATAAGATTCAATTGATATATTCTCATCTAATCAACCAAACCCGACCAAGGAGAGGTTGGCTGGGGCAATAGGTAACGATTAGTTGGAAGACCAGGGTTCCATGATGAAATTTTACCTTTACCTTTACAAGAAGGTTGGAAGAACCTAAGTTACAATTCTGGATGTAATGTCTTAGTTAAGGTTATGTTATCCAGGGTATTTGATTTAGTAAATCATAGGGAACACAATTCCCAAGTTGCTCCTCCAATTGATTTTCTCTTCATGATTATTAGTATAGTTTTTTGTATTTATTTCATTCCAATTTGCAAACAACCCCACACCTATTCTTGAAAATATAGTCAATTTATACTTCAAATGATTATTGGTGAGTCAATTTGGTCAAACCCCGTATTTTCTGTGGATTCGACCCTAGCCTCTAGTTAGGTTTATACTTGATAGCGACTAATTTACTGTTGGAGCGTGAACATTAAAATTTATGGCACCATTACCATGGAATACGGCTAGGTTTTCGACTTGATTTCACTAGTGTTTAATTTAAGTGTTAATTTCTACATTCTGTTTTATTTTACTATCGCTTTTGTTTTCATTGTTTGGTTTGTGTTTGTAGGGTGTATTAGGTTTATAGGTCCAACACAAGGAGCCAAGGCAATTCTTAGTTCCAATTAACTTGGAGATCCACCGAATTGCAAAAAGAATGGCTCAAGAAAATAAGGACATCACGATTGATGAAGCTATTGGTCAACGTGATGGAGATATGGGTAGAGATGAAACCCACCTCAAAGGGAGAATAGGCCACACCATAGGGATTTCAATGAAAATGCATATGGTTGGAATCAACATAGGTTGAAAACTATAGCCATGGATGTCACAGGAGCGATAGTGTTTCCACCACTACCGGCCGAACCTAAGTTTACCATGTCTGGTGGTCTCCTACAAATGCTTCATAATCATGGTTTTTTATAGGGTTACCTATGGAGGATCCACAAAGTCATCTCCATAATGTTGTATTTATTTGTAAGAGCGTGATGGGCACACAAAATCTTTCAATGGATGCGGTTGGTTTAAGAGTGTTCCCTCTATCTCTAATTAGAAATTTGACAATATGGTTGTCAGAACTCCCATAAAGTTTGATCACTAGTTGGGCTGAGTTACATAGATCCTTTTTAGAAAGGTATTTTTTAAGGTCCAAAAAGCTTAAACTCAAAGATCAAATCAACAACTTCGAGCAATTGTTGGGTGATTCAGTTAGTACAACATGGGAAAGGTTCACCAAGTGCTTAAGGATATTTTCTGATCACAAAAATTTTAATGATGTCTTAGTGGAGATCTTTCATCAGGCTCTTAACAAGAGTAGTCAAGCTTGCGCCGACACCATTATGGGAGGCATATTTCATAATCAACCTTTTGTACAAATCTCCAAAAGAATGGAGCAAGTGGTCAAAAAATAAAGCATGAAGCCAAAAATAGAAGGTACTATGAAGAATTCATGTGTAGTGACCACTAATATTGACCAAGCAAAGGTAAATGAGGAGATCATATAACAACTTGTTCAACTTAACACAAGTATAGATTTGGTGTTAAAGCTAAACCAAGAAAGTGTCCATGCGGTGACTCACTAACCTCCAAAGGCTCCCATGTATGAAGAATCTTTCTAAGATGAAGATGTTTTCTTTTTGAGTAATCAAGTGGCGGGTTTCTGAAACAATGCCCAAGGGTCCAACTTAGACTATTTGCAACAAAGTTCAAGAAATAAAGGTCGAAATATAATTAAGAAGGTGCGTATAGGGATAATCGTGGCGGTAATTTTGAAAGAGAAAGAGTATCAAAGGTCGAGTGGGGGTGAAGAGATGGATATAGGAATAGTCTCTATGTGCCTCCCCATAATCGTGATGTCTATTCTAGTAATTATAGGATATAGAAAATGTTTGATAAGTTGTTGAAGATGGTTGACCATCAAGATGAGACTTTAAAAGTGATGAAATCAAATATTTTAAGTATCAAACAAAAGGTAGAGTCTCATTCGGTGACCATCAAATAATTGGAGCAACAATTTGGGCAAGTATCTTCTCAATTGAACTAATGCCAAAGCGCACTTCGCCAAGTAATATGGTTCAAAATCTAAAGAATGATGGGCATTGCATGGCGGTCATGATGAGAATTGGGAAAAGCACTATAGATCCCCCAATGTCGGTGGTTGAGGATGAAATTTATGAGAAAGGTGTTGATGACAAGGTTGAGGTTGAGGAAGAAGGTTTGGAAAGCAATGGATGCAAAGTGATGAGGTCAAAGAGAAAGAAAAGGACAAGATAATCCCAAAACCTCCTCCCTCTTTTCCTCAAAGACTCAATAAAAAGGAGGAGGATGGTAAATTTAAGCATTTCCTTTCTATGTAGAAGCAATTATCGATTAGCATCCCCTTGCTAGAAGCATTGGAGAAGATTTCTGTATATGGTAATTACATGAAGGATTTGGTGATGAAAAAGCGCACGGTAAGCCAAGAGCTTTTGTAAGAGCTCTAACAATGTAGTGCCATAATTACCAAATGCCTAGTCCAAAAGAGGGAAGATCCCAGTGCATTCACCATTTCTTGTACCATCGGTAATGTAGAGTTCGCAAGGGCATTAAGTGATTTAGTACCATGCATAAATTTGATGCCTTTTGCTATTTTCAAGAAGCTTAGTCTTGATTCTCCTACTCCCACAAGAATATGATTACTCATGGCAGATAGAACAATCAAGAAGCCAGAGGGAATTCTCTTTGATGTGTTGGTTAAAGTTGATAAGTTTATCTTTCTGGTGGATTTCATGATTCTTGACTTTGAGATTGATTTTGAAGTCCCTATTATTATGGGAAGGCCATTTTTCACCACCGGGAGAGTATTAGTGGACATGGATTGCAGTCAACTCCTATTCAGAGTTAATGTTGCAGAGGTTGTTTTTGATATCTGCAAGTCAATGAAGCACCCAAATGAGCTCAAAACCAAGGTGTGAGCTATTGAGCATTTATGATGATTCAAGGATGACTAAGTTGAGCCACGACATTAAATAAGGTGCTTCTTAGAAGCCAACCCAAGCACTTTTCATGTGTTTTGATTATTTTGAGTTCGTATAGATTATTTTAATTTTGAAGACATTGAATCAGTTGTGTTGTTTGAAGATTGTTGTATCTTGAGATGTTGGTTTGCAGGTGTTAAACAAAGGGTTGAAAGTTGGAAGAAAATCGAATTGGAAACAACCTCTATGACCAGGCCTATGAGCCCTAGCTTACACTATAACTCATAGTCGTGACTTGTAGAGGTTAATAGTATTTGATTAAAGTTGGCACGTATACTACAAGCCAACCTTACTATTTGTAGTCCATGTTATGAGTCGTAAGAGGGGTTTGTTGTGCCTAGGTATGATTTCAGAGTTTTCTAAGTGTTAGGGTATATTACAAGACTAGGACCTATGGGTCATAGGAATCCTTATGACTCGTAGTTGGGGTCTTGTAGACCCAACTTAGCAATTTTAAACTTAGGCCCGATTTGTTATAAAAATAGGTTAAAATTCATTTTGACCCCAAAAATGCATACCTAATCCCCAAAATTGAGTTACAAAATATTACCCTACTGTCCTGACCCTTTTTCCGACATAACTACATCATTTTCTGGCAATTGTTTCAGCAAATCATTCAACACTTAGGGATTTGGCCTCTCTTTCTTCTCGTTATGTTTAATTGCTCATCATCTTCTCAAAAGGTATATTTCTTGGTTAAATATTGCACACATACTCTATTGTCTCTTAGATTTCTCATATGATTATGTGTTTGAAACTAGTACTGAAAGTACCTATGAGAATTTTAATTCATAGAAATGAGAATTAGGGTTGTGTCGGTTAGAATTCCCTAATGTTTGTGCTAATTGTTAAATCCCTCTTGTTGGTTGGTTGTGATGATGATATCTTGCCATGTTTATTGTTGATCATGTGTATGAAATGAATAGATAATGGTTGATTAACTGGTAGATTCTTAGTGGGATTGAAATTTTATTTTGGGTATGACTTTTGAGTTGAAAATGGTTGTTTGAGAAATTCTTTGCATGATTATGCATCCAATCCTTTGAACTTCCTTGTTTGAGAGTTAGTACCGTTGTTGTGAGTTCTAGGATTGATGATCTTTGGAAATTTTTGAATGTGTTGGGAGATTGATGGTTGGTTGATTGGGTTTTAGATTGAATTATCATGATTAGGGGTTGTGGCATACTCTTGTGCATGTTCTATAGAGTGAAAAGTTACTTTAAATGTTGTTTGACTTTTATTGATGTTGACTGTGGTTCGTGTGGTTGTATTGAAAACACCACAGGTGTCTGATATACCCTATTATAAGGGCTACATATAACTCATAGAAGGACCTACGAGTGGTAGTTGCCCCCTCGTAGGGAATAATAATTACCTGTGGTCCCTTAACACTTGCCATACGAGACCCACCAATAGGTCGTAGTGTCCACTACAAACCATAGTGGGGGTCTTGTGAGCATACCTTGTACTTTGAAATGTTACCAGAAATTGTTACGGGCTAACTATCGACTGGTAGGACCCACTACGAGTAGTACTTGTGCCTCGTACGTGTTTTGAGTTTGCTTTTTTCTCAAATACCTTTAAACTACAATGCCACAATATGACTCGTAGGTCACTATACGAGTTGTACCAGTGCCTCATACCTGCAACCTACAGCTGGTGCAATGTTGATGTTTGCTTTTATTTTTCTATTTTATTTTTATTCTTTCTATTCTTTCTATTTGTGATGATTGTGTTGACACTTTGGTGCTCATTGGTTGTTTGTAGTATGAATTTTGGTACAATGCCTCCAAAAGATAGGAATGCTATTAAGGCTTTCCACAAGAAGTTGATTGACGAGACCTTAGATACTGAGCAGACTGAGGGATCGGAGGAGGCCCACAGGTTCGAATTGACCCTAATACACAGGTGCACCTGACAAGGAATAGAGCTGCACAAACTCCTATGGTCGTTGAGAGCACCTCCCAGTCTAAAGAGGATGGAGATAGAGATGAGTCCTGGAGCAGTTTACCACAGATGACTCCCACATATACAGAGTTAGAATCTCAAGAGGTACCACAAACCTAGCAGGAGGCCCAGTCTTTGATTGCCCCATCTATCTCTGTTATTGATCCTCATCATCACCAATGGGGGATCGAGGGTCTACAAAAAATTCACAACAAGGGATTAGAGCCAAAGGGACAGGGAAAACCTATTAGATAGTTTCATGTGGAGTCCTACTTAACTTACTCAGGGTTGAGCTGAGTTCCTATCCTTGAGGCTGAGATTGATCGACAAAGGCTTTGGTGGTTATCGGAGCAGTTGGACAAGTATGCCCCTCTTATGGTTAGAGAGTTCTATGCCTCATACGCCGCTACCATACTCTATTTCCCAAGGAGAAAAAGGCAATGGATCAGCATAGATTGCACAGGGTCTTAGTTTAAGGTCAAAGGGTGGATATCTCTGAAGAAACTATCTGTCGAGTCCAATTTAGGCCTAACTATAGGGTACCATAGCACATAGTCGAGTATGACAGCAAGATAGATAAGATGCGACATGTTGTGATTCGAAAGAATATAGATTTAAAGACCACACTCCTCAGATGGGTGGCAAACCAGATAATAGAGTGTGATACCGAGCCTGTATGGGTCACCAACCATGTCGAGCCTATAGTGAAGTCCCACCTCTCCTTTTCAGCCAAATTTAAGTGGGCTATTTTTTGGTCACGCATTAGGCCTATATTTACGAATAATGTCATTACTTTTTGAAGCAGGCCATGCTACTAGCCAATATCTTAGCTGGCTATGAGATTGACTGGACCTGTGTCATAGCTTAGCAAATTCATGAGTCTGTGCTCTAGATGAATACCTCATTACCGCTCCCTATCTTGAAACACAGACTATGCATTAAGGCCAGAGTGTTCGTCTTTTTTCACATTGACCTACACATTGAGGCCCTTTATACTATGGATTCCAGCCTAATCAAGGCTGATTAGAATCTGCTGGCCCTCTATAGCACAGTTCCTCCTCCCACTGAGACATTTCCTCTTGAGCTAGCTAATAAGGAGTTCACTCCAGTTCCTACTACCTCCAGTTCAGCTGCAGCAGAGCGGACACTAGTAGTTGACATCGAGATAATGCCCTTCATAGTTACACCTATAATAGATCATTCTGCTTCTCAGGTTACTTCTGCAGACATACCTATTATGTCTGTTTTTTGCATTTTAGGCTTTGGTATGTAGGTTGACTAGGAAATAGGACAAACTAGGCAAATTGATAAACCAGATCATGTCATGGGTTCATCAGACAGTCAAGACCTCAGAAGAGCGGGCCAAGCTATTAACTCTATCTGAGTTATTGTAGCGGATTCTTGGGTTGACCTTTTTGAGGCTATGGTCCAAAAGAGGCTCGAGGGAACTTGCCCTAAAGATTTGGCTTTCCTAAAGCAGGAAGTGGCCAAGTTCAAGGCCAACTTGATGACATCATTAGAAGCCCCTGAGGAGGCACATGCGGGTGAGAATTTGAGTGATCTATTCAAAGATCACCCACATGCTCTCGGGAAGAGGCCTCTAGAGAGTGATGATGCAAATGTGGCCTAGAAGAGACAGAGGACTATTGAGGAGGAAGCAGAGCTAGAAGAGCATATTATTGAACTGGTGATGAAAAGATCTTTATAGATGGAGCAGAAGAGGTAGGCTCGGGAGTAGCAGAAATTACATAGAGTTGGTACCTCGAGTTCAGCTATAGCCCAAACCACCTAGAAGGAGAGATATCCCTAAGACCAGACACCATATGTTTGCTACTTTTGAGTTGGAGTTGGTGCTTGAACCCCATATGTTTGCTACTTTTGACCACCATGCTTACTACTTTTTGATACTTTATTCTCCGTACTATTTCTGGATATTTAATTGCTGTTTTTGGATAATTTGGTTTTTATTACTATTTGGATGATATGTTTTTGTTTAGATTTATTATATATATCTACTTTGAGGAAAAAGTATTATTTTTTGTAGGGTATAGGAAGTTATGGACTTGAGTGAAGTCTGATTAGCTTTTAGTCCATAACTATCCTATTTTTGATATCCCAAGGTTTTCTTACCATGTTTCATTTTCCTTGTGGATAACTTTACTTTATGTTTAACTGGCAGTTGTAGGTGTTCTGGATAATTTATGGATATATGGCGATTAGTACCTTTGGCATGTATATAGTTTTGAATGTGTTGAAAAATGGGTACCCACAAAACTTTTGGGATTGTTGGTTACTATTTAAATCTTGCATGTGATTGATTTGGCAATGTATGTTCTAATGAAGCGAAGACAAGTTGATGCTTGAAGCATGACCAGTAAGTCTATATTGATGATGTATGCAATGTTATGTGTGTGTGAGCTAATTTTGTCATATTCATACATTATACACTGATTCAGAACTTGCCTTGCTACTCTAAGTTGGACTGGAGATTTTGTTGATTAGGAAAGGATCTTAGGCCGTTGTTCTTCAAATTAGTCCACTTTTGCCTAAATGACTCACCAACTAAAAGAGTTTACCCCTTGTTCCAAATGTTTGAGCCTTACATATACATTTTTCTTTCTTGATACCTAGCTAGCCTAACCTTGTTTAGTGAAATATCATGATATTAGCCCTGGTCTATCCTTTAACATGTGAACTTTGATTGAGGCAAAAAGCCTAAGTTGTGGGTGTCTACCAAAGGTTGCCCCGGTTTAGGGAATGGATATTGTGTACCTCATGTTAGGCTAAAAGCCTAAGTTGAGGGTGGCTAATGTTATGGTATAGTAACAAAAATGAGGTGATTAGTTGGGAATGAAAGGAAGAATGGAAAATAATGTACCGAGTGAGAGAAAAAGAAGAAAAGTTTCCTTACAATGAGAAGAATACCAAAATGAGTTCAAAATTAAGGCACAGGTGGAAAGATGAAAAGAAAGTACCCGGATAAGCTTGAAAGTGAAGAATAAGGGAGGAAAAAGTGAAAATGGTTGCATTATTAAGGTGAAAATGTTGAAAAGAGGGGTTCAAGGATGGTTTTTAGTCACTAATTTCCTAAACATACCTTACTGAAGACCCATGAGCGTACGTTATAAGCCTATGAAGTCCTAAAGTGATCCTGATCTAACTAGTCAATAGTTCCAAGTTTGAGTATATGGGAAAGCCTATGGTATTGGTTATTATGCTTGAATCTCATTTGCGAGAGTGAGTACGCTTGCATAGTCCCTAAATCTTCTTTGATTATTTATTGAGTGAAATAGAGGGACTTAGTTTCTGTGAGGCCATTTGCACTGCATGGTTAGCATGACTTATATAGTGATTGTGAATTGTTGATACTCCTTAGCTTTTCATAGTTGGATTTTCAAATGCATCAATATGCCTTGGTTTACTTGGTAGCCATACAATCAAGTTTTGGAAATGCTAGTTTGGGTATCTAAGCTGAAATTGAGAGAAGTATATGCCATTAGTATGACTGTCATGTATTACTTATGTCTATGTAGATCCAGTCATAGCTTGAAGACAAGCAACAGTTCTAAGTTTAGGCTATTGATGTGCTGTCAAAATACAACACATTTAATGCCTAAAACAGGAATTTTGCAAGTTCATGAAGTGACTTTTTATGGTTTTTATGTGTTTTGTGTTTGTTTTTGCAGAAAATACAGGTTGGCTTAATCTTTGGAAAAACTAGCAGATTTTGTTGAATTTGAGGACCTACGAGACACACTACGAGTCGTAGTCTAAGCTACGAGTTGTAGGGGATTATCATAGTGATTAACAGCTTCCAAAAATCAAAAATTTAGAAATTGAAGTTTACCCATAGAAGTCCAGGGTACGAGTCATAGACCAGACCATGACTCGTTATATGTATCATAGAAGTGAAATCCAAAATGACAAGTGATGACTACCAAAGCCTGATTACAACTTGTAGGTCACCTTACCAGTCATAACTAAGAATCAAAATTGCTATTGACAAAAATTTTCTTATCTATATTAAAGTCCTTTTTCTAAATAGTATAAATAATTTAAGTTACAGTTTTAGTCAAAAGATATTAAGAGGCAGATTGTAGAGAATATTGAGAGAATAGTATAGAGAGCTTTTTTCAGGGTTTAATGTAGATACTTAGGGTTTTAGTTTGAAAAGCCAATTTGTGGATTTGAAATCACTTGTAATTGAACTCCATTATTCAATCTTTTGATTTCAACATCAAGGTGGTTTTTGTTCTTCATTTCCTTTGGGTAATTTCTCAACCATGTTTATTCTATTCACTGTTTGTGATTCTGCCCTAGCTATGAGTAGCTAAACCCCCACAACTTGCGGTTATGTGAACCATGAGTAGTTAGCTTCTAATGACCCAGATTATTTGCATTTCTTTATTGGGTATTTTCATGCATTGTCCATTTTCCTTCAAAATGCTTGTTGTTTGGTGATGGCCAACACCAAATCTTGCCTAGTGTCATGATCCCGACCAAGGTACTGATGAATAGGAAAAGAAAATGGGTGACAGGATTCGATTGATGTGTTCTTATCTAATAAACCAAACCCGACCAAGGCGATATTGACTAGGACAATAGGTAATGGTTAGTTGGCACACCATGGCTGCAGACCAAGCGCCATGTTGAAATTTGACCATCAACTTTACAAGAGGTCTGGAAGAACCTAACTTACCTCCCTACATACAATGTTTGAATTAGGGTTATGTTATCCAGGGTATTTGATTTAGTGAATCATGGGGAACACAATTCCCTAGTTGCTCCTCAAATTGATTGTCTCTTTGAGATAATTAGTATAGTTTTTATATTTATTTAATTTCAATTTTGCAAAACCCTCAATTCTAGAGAATATAGTCGATTAATACTTGAAATGACTATTGGTGAGTCAATTTGGTCAAACCCTGTATTCCCTGTGGATTCGATCCTTAGCTCTGGTTAGGTTTATACTTGATAGTGACCACTTTACTATTGGAGAGTGAATATTAGCTATTTACGGGCTTACCATCAGAGGTTCCACATAGCCACCTGCACAATGTGGCATTTGTTTATAAGAGTGTGACGGGAACACAGAATCGATCTTTGGTGTGGGACTTCATGTTTTCCCATTATCTCTTATGAGCAATCCTACACCATGACTATCTGAGATCCCACAAAGTTCAATCACCAACTAGGCAGACTTGCAAAAGGCCTTTTTAGAGAGATACTTCCCCAGATCAAAGAAGCTCAAATTAAAGGACCAGATCAATAAATTCAAGCAACTTCCTTGTGATTCAATAAGCACTACTTGGGAGTGGTTCACTAAATTCTTGAGAAGTGTCCCTAACCATAATATAGTTGATGATGCCTTAGTGGAGATCTTTTATCGTGCCCTTGATAAGAACAGTCAGGCTTGTGCTGACACTATCATGGGGCAAGATTCGAGATTAACCATTTGCAAAGATTGCAGAGCAAATGGAAAGAGTGGTAAAGACAAATCTTGCATGGGGGTAGTGGGATAATGCTTCCATAAAGAGTTCATGTGTTGTCTGTGTGGGGCCAAATTAAGCCAGAATTAGTGAAGAAATCATGTAGCAGCTTGCTCAGCTTCACTCAAATATAGATATAATGTTAAAGTAGTACCAAGAAAGAATGAATAAAGTGGTTCACTAACCTCCACGTGCACCCATGTATTAGAAGCCATACTATGATAAGGGTGCTTATTTTGTTGCATATTAGATGGGGGTTTTC
>DF358310.1:142148-174451 GCA_000787875.1 Solanum virginianum
TAGTGCTCAACCAGTGGCTAGGGAACATTTCTGAACTGACCACAGATGGGTTTATGAAGGCAATTTTATGGGACATAGTAAAACTACAGGCCATAGAGGGTCCTCGTAGAAACAGAGTATATAAACTTTAGTTATTTTAATTACATCTAAGAGACAGGTCATGACTCATAGATGATTCTACGAGTGGTAGATTGAGTTGTAGAAGTGTTCCTATATTGAATTTTTATAGGCATGGATCTACAAGACCATTGTATAAGTCATAAATTGATCTATTATTAGTAGAAGGTCTCATCTAATAAAGTCTCAGAAGCTTCATGTTTCTAAAATTTGATATAAGGGGCAATTACGGCTTGTGGAATGGTTCATAGATCGTAGAAGACCCTCATAGTTTGACAAATCTAGAAGTCTTGATTTTCCAAGTCTATAAAATGGGTCCCCAAATGACATGTTCAACATTTAAATCAGCATCGAAGCAACACATTACTCACCCCTATATGATTTTAATAAATACCCAACAACCCACATCTAATGTTCATATATAACCTCCATCGAATCTCATTTTACATGTTTCCAAAGCAAACTAACCCGTTTGAATGTTTAGACAACAAAGAAAACACATGTAATCACACGTCTCTTTTCAAGAAATATGGTAAATCCAATTCAAGTGACATATTATGACATGGTTTTCACATAATAACATTTAAACACACAAACATGGCTGCACATAATTTTTCAGCTTTTAACACTATGCAAGCATCGACAACATATTATTCATGATGAAATTCTAAGTATAAACAATGAAAAACATAGATTCATAACCATACTAATTGGATTACCATACACATCAAGTAATTACAACCTAGTCACATCAATATCAATATTTAAAAGGATTTTTGGCCAAAAACTTACTAAATTGAGTGAAAAAGATGTGAAAATTGAAGGAGGAGCTGAGGAGAGTGGAACCCTAGGTTTACCAAAGGTGTCTAAAAAACTCTTGCTAGAAAAAGGGTGGTGGTCTGTCATAGGTTGTCAAAAAATATAAGGGTAAGGAGGATTAGGTATTTTAGGTAATTTTTGAAAAGGATGGGTGTCAAAATTATTTAACCCCCTTATTTATACTTTGACCGGGTTAGCAAAAATTGTTGGTCTCAGGCTTATACAAAACCTCAATTATGGGTCATAGCAGATTTTATGGCCTGTAATCCTGATTTCATGGATTTCCCAAACCTTTGTTTCGGGAGATGGGTTTCACAGACCAGTTTACGAGTCATATAATTAATACGAATTGTAGAGTTGGTTGTAAAAAGTTCTAACACTTAGTCAAAGTAGAAAACTTACCTTGGGTCCATGAGCCCTATTCACGGCTCTTAGTTTTATCTACAGGTCATAAAGTAGCCTTGTAGACTATTGTGGGCAAAGTTTCTCTTGCTGGAAGTGTTTTACGAGTAAGTGTATGTGTCAAAGTTTTACATACAACCTATATAACTAGTCATAGAAACACTTGTTGATGCCTTTTCGCCCAAAAATGGCTGACTTGGTCATGTACCTGCATATTCTTCACAAAACACGCTATTACCCTATATGCAACCAGTCCAATGTCCAAATATTACAACTAAAATATTAAAAACTAAACTACCTACAAGTCTAAAAGCTAAAAATAAAATTAAACTACCACTATTACATTAAATGTCTTGGTTGCCTCCTAAGTAATGCCTGATTTATTGTCGCTGCATGACTTGGACAACTTGGTTACTTAGACTTCACCAAGTTCCTAAACATCTATCTTCAAGTCATTTGGCCTCTTCATTGACTGACAAATGTCGAAGACAACTTTGTCATTCAATCTAAACTTAAGTTGGCTAGTCTACATATCCACTAGTGCTCAACCAGTGGCTAGGAAGGGCCTTCCTAAGAGGATTGGAACTTCAAAGCACACTTCACAATTAAGGATCATAAAGTCTGTGAGAAATAAGAATTTTTCTACTTTGATAAGTCCATCATAGAGTATCCCTATAGGTTTCTTCATCGTGTGGTCAGCCATCAACAATGGCATGCTCGTTGGAGTAGAGGCTCCCAATCCTAGCTTCTTGAAGACCACAAGGGGCATCAAATTTATGCTGGCACCAAGATCACATAATGCCCTTGTAAACTCCACATCTCTAATAGTGTAGGGTATGGTGAATGCACTGGGATCTTCTTGCTTTTGCACTAAGGACCATGCAGCAATGGCACTACAATTTTAAAGCTCTTGAGAAAGCTCCTAGCTTACAGTAAACTTCTTCGTGACCAAGTCCTTCATGAACTTTGCATACCCCGGCATTCTCTCCAATGCCTTAATGAGAGGTATATTGATGGGGAGTTATTTGATTATAGAGAGAAAGTGTTTGAATTTGCCATCCTCCTTCTTTTTAATTCTTTGAGGGAAGGGAGGAGGAGGTCTAGCAATGGGCTTCAACTTTTATGGTACCTCTACAACATCACTTATCCCATCCTTGGCATGATTATCTCTAGTATTTTCATCATTAACTTTAATTGTGTCCTTACGCTCATCATCATCGTCAACCAGCATAGAAGGATCAACGGCCCCCTTACCACTATGAGTATTCACTGCCATACACTGCCTTTCATTCTTTAATTTTAAACTATGTTGCTGGGCAATGTACCTTTCTGTCACTGGTAAAGTTGAGTTGATATCTAACCGAATTGTTGCTTTAGCTATTTGATAGAAACTGAATGAGATTCAATCTTTTGATTAATGCTAAAGATGTCAGACTTCATCACCCTCAAGGTCTCATCCTATGTATCAGTCTTGTTCAACAGACAATCAAATATCTCTTCAACCCTAGAGCTACCAGTACCTAAATCACGATTATATGGTGAAACATAGGGACCATTCTTGTAACCATCTTGATGACCCTAATCAACATCTGTATCCTATCCCTTGATTTTGTTGAAGTAACCTCCATGATTGTTTTCTTTGAAGGTGTCATCACTATTATAGTTTTGACCTTGGTTTCCTTGACCTTGGCACTAATAGTCCTGATTGGACCTTTGGATATTAGTATGGAAACTCCCCAACTGATAAGTGATAAAACAAGTGTCCTCCTAATAGTAAGGCTTCTTACTTTGGATATTAGTATGGAAACTCCCCATCTGATAAGTGATAAAACAAGTGTCCTCCTAATAGTAAGGCTTCTTACACATGGGTGCTCGTGAAAGATGGTGAGAAATTACATTAACTTGTTTCTAATTCTGCTTCATCAACAACTACTAATCCGATCAAGCTCTTGCATTATTTCCTAATTTATTTTAGCTTGTGCTGAACTAGTACTGATTGCACATGAGGTCTTTGTAGAACCTCTCCAAAAAGGCCTTTTGCAATTCAGCCCTACTGGTGATCGAGCTTGATGGGAACTCTGATATTCATACTACTGCATTGCCAGTTAGAGATAATGAGAAGATAAGAAGCCCAATGGCATCCATAGACAGATTTTGGTTTCCCATTACAATCTTACAAATGAACATAATGTTGTGTAGATGGTTATGTGGATTCTTTTATGATAGGCTTGCAAATAACCCATGATTCTGCAACATTTGAAGTAACCCAGTCAACACAAAAAACATTATGTCATTCGATTGTAGTGGTAACACAATAGGTCAAGTAAAATCTATAGCCATAGAATTCAGCCGATATTGATTCCATTTGATGAGTTGAGATCCTGTTGTTTTAGATCAATGTCCTCAAGTAGAGGTGGGTTATTATTATTCTCATTTTGATTCTGGTTCTGATTTAGAGTTGCATTAACCATGTTGTTTGCATTGTCATGAGTCATTCTTCCTAACATTCTTTGGATCGCTGGGTCAAATAGAGTTAAAGAAATGCCTCAACTTCATGTGTTGTGCATACACTACACCTGTACGCTGAAAGAAAAACAAAAACCCCAAATACATAAAATGAGTGAAATAAGGATTAATTCCTAAACTACTTAAATTAAACATGTCTAGTTGTATTCTCCGGAAAAGTGCAAAAATCTTGATATCGCCCATGCTACGCCTCCTTTTTTAAGGCTAAAGTGATTGTTGTCAAGATATATAATCTAACCAAGGTTATGGTTGATCCCATAGAGAATATGATAGACACAAAAGAATTTCAAGCAATTTAATTTGGTTAACCTGCTTATCTCCCCAAAGGAGGAGTTTTATAAAAAAAAACTACAAAAAGAAATCCTAGACTAAAACAAGTGCAAAATCATTATGAAAAGTCCCTATGATTCCCGAACATGGTATTACTAGATTAAAACATTCTTTTCTAGTGTATTGCATGCACAAAGGTAAGTTATGTTTACCAAACCCTTCAATCCAGGCGAGAGCAAAATTTTACTATGTGATTTGATCTATCCCCATAGTGTGACATTACTAACCCTTACATATTGTCCCAGTAGAACCTCCCCTTGATCCAATTTTATTGATTAGACGAGAAACATCAATCGAATCCTATTAATTAATCTCTTTTCCTATCCATTACAAACTTGATCCAGTTACTAATACTAGGTGAGTGAGTTATAACATTAGCCACCATTAAAAAACTTTCAAACCGAAGAGAATTAAATAATACATTCATGATCACTTTCCAAGAATTATGAATTATTCAATTTTACCTTGTTAGTTCTTCATGGTTCTCACAATGCTAGTTGTGGATTTAGCTCCTCATTATTAGTGTAGATCTAAGAATCATGATATTGAATAGCATAATTGATCACTTACACAACAGAATTAAGAACAAGAAATCCAATCTCTTCAATAAAGATTCACAAGGAATAATTAAGAACACAAAGTATTGTTACAGAAGTGTCTAATAATGTTTTTCACTCTTTCTTACTGATTCTATAATGTTTCGTACAAAAAAATAACCTAAAAACTTATTTATCATATTTAAAATACATGACCGAATCAAAATAGGAGAATTGGGTCGGCAGGCTCTACGGACACAATGGGTCGTATAAAGTTCTATAGACCATAATTAAGTATTGGTAGATTCATTTAGCAATTATAGGAGGTGACTTCTATGAGACCAATCTACGGGCCGTGTAAAATTCTATGGCCCATGGAGGGTTTTGTCTTATGACTTTTCAGCAACTCCCCATTTTATGATCCTCAATGCATGACACCTTGTTTATGACTCATAGGTACTTTTATGGATTATTCGTATGTTTGTAGACTCAACTTCAGAAAATCACCCCTCACTGGATTTTTCTACAAAACCTAGTCTACGACATATGGAAACTTCCATAGTATGTAAAGGGTGTTGTAGAATAGTAACTTTTGCAATTTATGCATACTTAGCCCAAACAATCATGGTAACCCTATAATACAACAAAACAAACATAAAAACACATCAAATTTACTAATATCTCTTTAAGAACAGACAAAATTCCAAGTTTTAAGTACCAAAAGTATTGTATATTGACAGCACATCATGTCCCAGTATGAGGTCAGATTCCATGAGCTCTCCTGATATTACTACAACTATTTTGCCTTTTGAGAAGGATCAGATTCATTATTTTGTGCTAGGATTGAGACCTCATCTAAGGATGCACACCAATGCATTGGTGACTTCAGGTTGATCATTCCTAGACATTGTTGATCATGCTTTCTCACTAGAACAGATTAGTCTTGAGGCCTAAGGGAGTAGTGATAAGCAATCGAGAGGTGAGGCAGAGTTTAGTGGCTCCTAGACAGGATTTTGAGCATTGAGGGATAGGCTTTCAATTGGAGGTCATCAAGGTTCGACCAGTTAACCATACCAAGAAACACTACAAGCTTGTGAGGGTAGCCATTAAAGCTCGGGTATTTCCAGTAGGAGTGGTTCTTCATATCCTATTGGGCATAGATAAAGGGAGAGTAATTTGTGTTCTTCAAGGCTAGTTGGGTCATCCTTTGCAAGTAGTCAGCTTTCAGGACAGCCACATCGAGGCGGTATGCCCATGACTGTAAAAATAAAACTATATTAGGTTATTTTTGGTACGATGCACCAGATCATTAGCTCAGAGATTATCTAGAACATGAAGCAGCACTTACCCCATAGCCGACCAAGTTAGCTACTACACCAATAAGCAAGGGCAGGGATTAAGATCATGGCCACTACGATGATCAGTACAGGGACCAGTAGAGTTATCAGAATGGGTCTAAAGTACACATTAGGGGTGATAGAGTCGAGGTCAGTAGTGATGTTCGAGGGGTTAGTTGTCAGGGCCACTTTTATATTGCACTGGCATGAACTAAGGTCGAGACTTTTCATGAGGCCATCGCAGGTATGATAAATATATGCCAGTAGCCAGCTTTATCTTTATTTGATCTACGGTCTATATTTTCTTATGTTTCTATGTATTATGCTTCACGCCTAGGTGTGACTCCTGAGCCTTTATCATCTCATATTTGGGTATCAATCACAATGGGGGATTTGTTGGTAGTTGATCGGGTTGTAGAGTTTGTGTAGCGAATCTTTTGAGCTTTGACACCTAGGTAAACTTAATATTACTTGACATGCTTGTCTTTGACCTGATTTTGGGTATGGATTAGTTAGCCCCCCATTATACTATATTAGATTGTTATGCCAAGATTGCCACCTTAGTGATACCGGGGATGCTTTCGATGGTTTGGCAGAGGTTCGTTAGTTGGGTTTCGATAGGTATTATATTATACATTCAGGCTCGGAGATTGATAGTAGTGGGGTGTTCAGCTTATGTAGCTCATGTGACAAGTGAGACCCTTATTGTGGAGTCTGTGCCTGTTGTATGTAAGTTTCCTGATGTGTTCCTAGTAGATTTCCCTGGGTTACCACCTTAGTGGGAAGTTGATGTTGCGATTGAAGTTCAACTTGTAAACTCATTTATGACCCATAAAGGGGGTTTCGCCTGCAAGTCCACTTCTTTAATCCTGAGGATATGAATCCTCTTCTATAACTCATCTACATGTTCATAACATCAACTTTAGACTTAAGGAACTCAGTTCATAGTTTCAAAGTTTGCTATTTTTGGGGTTCATATGACCGAGTGTTTCTCCCTAGGAAGGTCCCGTCTATTTGTGTTAAAGAAGGATGAGACTTTGTGTATATGTATTGATTATCGATAGTTGAATAAGCTGACTGTGAAGAACTGTTACGCTTTGCCATATACTGATAATTTGTTTGATCTGTTGCATGGGGCCTCAATATTTTCTAAGATTGATTTGAGATTGAGGTACCACTAGTTGAGGATCCGGGCATAGGATACTCAGAAGACTACCTTCTGGAACCATTATGGGCATTATGAATTCCTAGTCATTTCTTCTAAGCTGACTAATTCCCTTGCTACATTTATGGATTTGATGAATTGAGTATTTGACCTTATTTGGACTCTTTTATTGTAGTTTTTATTGATGATATTTTGGTATATTTACTGAGTCGAGAGCAGCATGCCTAGCACCACTGTACGATGCTACAAATACTCCGATATCATAGGTTGTATGCTAAATTCTCTAAGTGTGAGTTTCGTCTTGAGTCAGTAACTTTCTTAGGTCACATTGTACTCGGTGAGGGTATTAGTGTGGATCTAGCTAAGGTCGAGGCGTTTCGTGGCTGGCCTGGGCCTACTTCAGTGTCAGAGATTTGGAGTTTTGTTAGGTTGGTAGAGTACTACCGATGATTTTTTAGGGTTTTTCCATCATTTCCACTCCATTGACTTGATTGACTAGCCAAGGTGTGCCCTTCATGTGATCCAATAAGTGTGAGGCTAGTTTTTTGAGGCTGAAGGAGTTGTTGACTATCGCTCATGTACTGACCCTCCCTATGGAGAGATAATGCTTTATGTTATATTGTGATGTATCTCATATCGGTTTGATTTATGTATTGATTCAGTAGGGTCGAGTTATTGCTTATATTTCATCAGCATAAATACCCCATGATGTCTCCCAAGTTACACCTCCTTTTTAAAGTGATCGTTGTCAAGATATATAACCTAACAAAGGTTAGGGTCGAACCCACAGGGAATACGTAGACACAAGAAAATTCACCAATTTTCATTCTGAATAGTTAACCAACTTAATTCCCCAAAAAAGGAAGGTTTACAATAATCGACAAGAAAATAAATCTAAACTATCACAAGCGAGAAGTCAATATGGAGAGAATTTAGGATATTGTGTTCTCCATGATTCCCTAATTCAGTATCACCGGATAACCTAATTCTTTTCTAGTGTATAGCATGTAGGATGGTAATTTATGTTCACCAAGACCTTTGATCAAAGGTGAGAGGTGAATTTCACTATGCGACTTGGCCCATCTCCATAATGCGCATTACTAAGCATTAACTATTAGTCACAGTACAACCTCCACTTGGCCCAGTTTGGTTGATTAGATGAAAACACATCAATTGAATTATGTTAATTGATATCTTTTCCTATTCATTGCTACTTTAGTCCAGTTAGTAACACTAGGTGGGTTCTAATGTTTGCCGCCATTAGAAAATATGTAAAAAGAAAAGAGTTAATTAATACATCCATGTACACCTTCCAAGAATTGTGAATTATCCGGTTTTACTTTGTTAGTTCTTCATAGTTCCCACAACCCTAGTTATGGATTTAGCTACTCATCCTATGTGTAGATGCAGAGATTATGAATTGAGAAGGCCCAATAGAACACTTACACAATAGAATAAATAACAAGCAATCTAACTTTAACAAGAATCGCAAGCTTAAAGATTGAATTAATTCACAAATGTTCTCGAAGACTCTCCAATATGATCTTACAATTTTCTCTCTCAAAATATTGAGCTCGCTGAGTACTAGAAGAGAACTTATGAAAAATAACCTAAAAGACCTATTCATAATAATTAGAATTCATGTCCTAAACAAAATAGAAGAACTGGTCGGCATGCCATATGAAAAGGTACTTTACGACCCGTATTGACTTCTACAGCCCATAATCGGGATCTCATACTTAGCTACCAAAATTTTGGACTTCACTTCTACGACACCCCTCTACAACTTGTAAACTCATTTATGACCCATAAAGGGGGTTTCGCCTGCAAGTCCACTTCTTTAATCCTGAGGATATGAATCCTCTTCTATAACTCATCTACATGTTCATAACATCAACTTTAGAAATCAACCCCTCACTGGAAATCTTCATGAAACCTCCCTATGACCCATAGAATGGTCTTTAACCCATAGATGGTCTCGTATAATAGCAAAACCCAGCAACTTCTGCAATTTTCTCCAAAACCATGGTCTACTTCTAATCCTGTAAATCTAAACACATAAAACCAACTAACATCGCACTGAGAACACACAAAATTTCAAGTTTTAAGCATCAAAATTATTGTATTTTGGCAGCACATCAACACCCTCAACTTAAAATTATTGCTTTTCCTTAAGCGACAAACTCAATCTATATAGATAATACAATAACACACAGACGTCAACTCAATGGCATACATCACATACATCTCAGACTCAAATACCCACATCAACTTTTTAAAATAGGATCAGATAGCTATTTAGCAAACCATACAAATTGGTGCATGCATCAACACAACTATGATAAGCAAGGTATTATCAATAATCAACAAACACCAAACAAGTCTAGTGCTAATAATATAATATAAGTGCCCTCACCTAAAGAAGTCCCATATTTGGCACTCAATGATGTTTTCATGTTTAACCTTAGGAATATTCCGAATCACTTACTCTTACAAAGGATATTCATGTATAGAGTCTAATACCATAGGCTTGCCCCTACACTCATGACTCAGAAATTCAACTATTTGGACTATAGGACTTTCTAGGCTCGTAACATGGGCTCAGGGGGCCTTGGTATGACATTAAGGGAACATAGTGACTAAAGGCCCTCCTTGACGCTACATTTTTCTTCACTTTTATGTTATCAACTTTGCTATTTTCACCTTATTCTCCCTTTTTTCCTATTTCAAGCATTTGTGAGTACTTTCTATTCATTTTTCAACTTTTTGCCTTATTTTTACATTTCGTTTTTGAGCTCACAACTAAGGCGTAATTTATTTTTCTTCACCCAGTACACGATTTTTCCATTTTTCTCCATATCACTAACTCACCTCCTTATTTTTGTGTTCCACCCTTACACTAGCCACCCTCAACTTAGGCTTTTGGCCTATGTTGATGTGCACAATATCCATCCTTCGAACCAAGAAAACTTTTGGTAGCCACCCTTAACTTAGGCTTTTCGCCTCAGTCAAGGGTCACAATTTTCAACGAAGGACCAGGGCAAATTTTAGAATTTCACAACTAACAAGGCTAGGTTAATCAGGTGTTTTTAAAAAATATGTACATATTAGGCTCAAAAATTAGGAACAAGGGATTATATCATCATTTTGGTTGGTCATTTTTTGGGTAAAGTGCACTTATTAAGAAAAATGGCATGAATCCTTTCCTAATCCAATTAATCTATAATCTAACTTAGAGAAACAAGGCAGGTTCTGAATTAGCACAAAGTATATGAATGTAACACCCACATCTTATATGCACTAGTTGTATGCAAATGAAACATGATATAGCTTGGTCAAATTAGCGCCCATTATTAAAAGTGCTTGAATCTCAAATTAGAGGATGATATGTACATCTAACACTTAAAAGGGTCAAGTATATACAAGTTTAAAGTCAAATTATGGGGAACACAACCTTAAACGAAGTGAAAAAAATGAGGTGCTTGTAGGAATTAGGAAGCTAGCAAGTGAGTCGCCTACTTGCTTAGCTTAATTTTGCTAGCTAGACAGAGATGAGGCTCGACGCCAAATCTATCCAAGTCCAATAATGAACATAGTCTAGGTTAAGGTGTTACTTTGGCCCATGTTTTAGCATCGTCAATGGTCAATATGGTCAGCCCAAGAAGAATAGAAGAAGGGCCCAAGTGCATCACACTTACTTAATGATTTAGGCCCAAAATAAGAAAGGAGAAAGGGGAAAAATAGGCAGCCAAGGCCCATCAATTTGCAACCCATTTAGGCCAATGTTAAAAGGCCAAGATGCTGCATCACTACCTTGATAAAATAAGGGTAAAAACTCAAGAGAAAGTCGGCCAAAATTGTCTATTTAAAAGTGCTTACAAGCAACACCTTTAAGTCATATTAAACTTGGAAAAAAATCATCTTTCATAAAGCTTTCTCTCTACACTTTCTTACCTTTACAAAGAAGCGACAAGAAAACTTTCAGGGTTCATAAAGAAGCTCTCAACCTTGCTCTCATCCTTTAAGGTAAAGGTATACTGTTTAGTATGTTTTTTCATGAAATACAAGAGCAATAGACTGGTTATACTTGTGCTAGAGTTTTTGGATAGCATGTGTTCCAAAGATTGTTGTACATATTTCTTGTTTATTTGGTAGCTTTTACCTTCATGATTGGATTGATTATGAAGGGAGGTTGCTTCTCTTAATGAGTTTTAGTTCTGTAATGATGTATAAAGGTCGCTGCACTATTTTGTTCTACGTAAACAATTTTATTTTAGTGTGTTATCCTAAATATGATGTTATTAGAAATTGAGGGCTGATTTATTGAGGACTATGTTCTTAATTCCTACACCTATTTTGAGAAATGTTTTTAAGTATAAATATGGTGGGATCAATTTGGTTAAAGTTGAAATAGGTTTGGGATTATTAACGTCGAAATGTAGCGAATGGACATAATGTTATGTTGCCTACTTGTATATTGTGTAGAATTGTTATTTGCTTTCCTTTGTAGGCTGTTGTGAGACTATAATGACACTAAAACAAGCTGCATATTATATGTATATGAGAATGTGTATTATAAAATATGATTAGAGGTGGAACGATTAAAAGAATATGCTCAGGTTGATAATTGCACGCTTGCTGCCCGTGCGTTATTTTTTATGAGATTGGGCTACCAAGATGTGTTTACTAGGTGCTACTACTAGTTTTATCACCTATTATATTGTAGATAAATATTTGGAGGAAAAAAAGGTTATTTCGAGGTAATAGCGAGGTAGTACAACGAGGTATGTAAGGCTACCCGATTTCTTATTAATTGACATAAAATCTAGATTCTTCCTTAGAACGTAAAGGCACTTACAAACTCCAACACAGCTAATAATGGTGTCTCCACTCTTTCACATGCTTATATGCTACAATACATAGTCATTTTCAAATCTTCATATCTATTTGGATATGAAGATACACATGTTCTTTCTACTAAACAAAGTTCATGTGTTATTTCATCTCCTACGCATTTCATTATTTGTGTAACCTACTCATTTCAATAGAAATGTGGTCTTGAATAGTCACACTAAACAAAGTTCATGTGTTATTTCATCTCCTACGCATTTCATTATTTGTGTAACCTACTCATTTCATTTTGGTATTATCATTTATGATTATTTATATGTCACATGCTATATTTATGGTCCTATAGCTCCAATATTATGACCACCAAAAGAATCATCTCAAAAGAAATTGAAAGATAAAGTATGTTTCGTATTGATGGGTGGTCAACTAGGGATGGAAGAATCACCTAGCATGGACCGATCCCATTACAGGGTGTATCCTAGGGGTGAAAGAAAAGCCTAGTATAGGTCAATCTCGATATTTATTTACCACTAATCAGCTAGATAGTTATATTATATGTTGTGCACAGATTATATAGTAAAGAAAGGTAAAGTAATAAAAAGGACATAAAGTACATGATTCCACAATATGACTAAAAGTGGTCTCCTATTTCTTACACTAGTGCATGATTTCATTTGAGTTCTTATTTCATGTATAGTACTTTTGCTTTACATATTTAGTACATTATCTCATACTAACATCCTTTATGGGGGAATTCCTTTTCATGTTGTAGGTACAGGCACTAGTAGATCACCCAATAGGAATACAGAAATCCAGTTATTGTTACTGAGCTCCAGGTTGCTTCGGGGCTTTGTGCATGTAGAGCTTATATTTTGTATTGTATAGTTAGTCATGAGGTGGGGCTTGTCCCGACCCTTATATGATAATGTTCCTTAACAAGTGGCTTTGTAGACTATGTAAATTAAATTGTGGTCACATCTCATACTTTAGACATTGTGGCTCCAACAACCTAGTCATATGCATTTCCTTTTGGCTTGCTATTATTGTCTACCTTCTTGAATGCATGCTGAATATAGAAACCCCTTATAATGTCATAGCAAGTGCATGGTTAAATATTGATTCTCCCGAGCCTTGTCGGTGATGGGTGCCAGTACGCCTTAGTGGAACTTTGGGCGTGACAATGAATCTAGCAAATTATACTCACACTCACATGGTACTGCATACATTATCAATAAAAGACTCTTAGATCATGCTTTTTATCTCACTTTACCCTTACTTATTAGAACAAATATAGTCACACACCTAAACATGTATGGTTGCTATATAACTACTTTATCAAAATTCTTAGTGGGTATTGTTTTTCAAACAAAACACAAAAGCATGCTATATGCCACAAGTATTGGTACTATACACTACAAATATTATCTAAACATCCTAAATGTGTTAGTTCAACAGAGAGTAAATATCCATAGGGGAAATGAACACGAGTAAGAAAACCTCAGAATAAAAAATTGGGGTAGTTATGGACCCAAGCTACTCAGACATTACTGAGGCTCATAACTACCCATACCACATCGAAAAAGATGTGCATTTTCCCTAATGCACAAAATTAAGAAAAATAGAACACTAAGAGGTCAAAAAGCATACCTGGGTGCTTAAGGGCCAGCGTGTGGCTGAGTCTAGCCACCCTCCTCTTGAGGGGTGGTCTGTTCAGCAGTAGTGCTCTATATGCAGGGCCAGCACCCCTCCCCTGCTCCATCTCTCGTGCTCATCCCATATCCTCACTATGTCTTGATCTCCTCAAGATAAGCTCGAGCTTTTTATCCTCTGTGAGCCTCAGATGTAGCTTCTCATCCTTTGTGAGGGTTCTCTTCCCATGGAAAGGCTAGATAGGTTCCTCAGGAGCAAATAAATCAACAACCAGCATCGAAGGTATAGTCGATGGTAGTGCAACTGGTGCCGCTAGTGCTACTGTTATGTCAACTCGCAGCTGCTGGATCTCCTTCTGCATAGCTGGCAAATCTAAAGGCCTCTGTTGTACCCTATCCCCAATGTTATCAATGTAGGCATCCACAATAGAAATGTGGTCTTGAATAGTCACGATCACAAATGCATAACTCTGATTATCCAATCCTGTAATAGACTGGTGGACCCATGGCCTAATTTGATGAACAAGATGAGTCAACTGTGACTTAGCATATGATAACCTCTGCATCAAGGCCTATATGGATGTGGCGTACATGCAGATGATGCCCGAGGTAGTAGCCTATGAAGTTGTGACATGTGGTGAAGTTAACAGCTATAGTGGGCCCCTCTTCTCGTCTGTTTCTGGTTGCAGGGGCCTCTTCTCAGTAGCAATAGCAGTATTAGTATCACTCTGTGACCTTCAAGTGGTGGCACTGGGGCGAACATCTCAGGCATATTTGGAGATTGTGCTTACTGGAGTCCATTAGATTCTCTTTAGCCTTGAATAGGTAGGGCTCCAATATGTGTTGGGCCTCAATCAATCAGTCTAGCTAGGGTAATATCTCCATCCTTGACACTAGAAAGAGCCTGTAGATCGAGCACGGATATGGAATGAAGTTGGACCTCTTCAATGCGTCCTTATGAATCTTCTTAGCGATGAGGCAGGGCCAATAAATATATAGACAACCAAGATGCTGGCAATAAAAATTGCATGCTTTGATGTCAGATTATTATCAGTAAGTATCAGCCAAATGCGTGAATGAACAACCACCCATTAAAATTTTGGCGAGCAAACTGAATGAAGCCTTGATGATATGCTCTGAGTGAATGGCAACCGATATAGGTTTTGAATCCTGCTTAGCAATAAACCCAGCCACCCATCTCATCAAAATAGCCCGTCGCTTAGGATCTTTCATCACAAGGGGTTTCCCTATCTACCCTACCCAATGGTAAAACTCTACGATGGACTTTGAGGCTAGAAACTCTATCCTAAATAGTATCTGGCGGATGGTGGTCTCTAATATATCCACCTATCAGCCCTGCACTCTCATCTTTGTCAGTCTAGGTAAGCGAGCGCTTTCTTTCCCTTAGGAAGAGAAATCTGGATAGTGGTTACATAAGAGGCATAAAATACCCTCACCATAGTCAGGGAGTATCGTCCAAGTACATGAATGAGCCATTCAAGCCCATATTGAGTCATCGTGTCCCGGAGATCGAGGACCTTGCTGAGTCTATCTGAGATAACTAGGGGCTCCTCATAGATGGAGCCGTCTGGCTTGCATAGGTCTATCAATTGCATGCCCTCTTTATATATCTCCTTTATGCCCTCAATACACCACCATCTAGTAGAGGCATCTGGTGTAGATAGTGATGATCGAGGTGCAATAGAGGACTCTTCCTCTAATCTATCCTCAGAGCCTCACTTAGAAATGGACTGCTCTCTAGACAGTCATCTATGGTAAACCAATCTTGCTGTTGCCTCAATCCTTAGAATTGAAAGTGCGAGCAACAAGAGCCTGAGTCTGCCCAACTCTGATAGCGGCTCTGGTAAGTAGTTTGCCCACCTCTGGGTCTACTCTTACATCCAAGACCTCTAGTGAACTACTTAGTTAAGTGGTTTTCTCATTATCCGAAGGCTCATTCCTGAGCCTCCTCTGCATAGCTCGAATCTCACTATGTTTGGCTTTTAGGGCTATAGTACCTGAAACATACACATATATGTACCATAGTTAGCCCCACAAATAAAGAATTAAAATGCAAAAAATCATCTGAGTTCAGTGGCAGAAGGGTCTTGCGAAAGCACCTTTACGGGTCATAGCAGATACAATGAGCCATAAAGAGCTTTCATAAACTAGTGGTTCAAACAATTTTTGTTTACAGGAGGTCTATGAGACCATGTATGATTCGTAAAGAGGTTTATGAGTCGTAGAGATTTTTATTGAGTACTTACGTCCAGGCAGGGATCTAGGAGACCTATCTACTAGCTGTAAAAAGTGAGCTATGACTCATAAAAGTTCTAGTCTGATGGATACTCAAAACTATCATGTTTTTGGAATTTTGTACAAGGGACAATTACAACTCATGGAATGATCCACGGGCCATAAAAGCTACTCATGGATAAGAAAACTCAGTCACCTGAGTTTCTAAGCCGATCACACGGACCCTAAAAGACTTTTTTAACAACAAATTATTAGCACAAAAACATATGCACCCATATGATTTTCCCACCACAGCCATTTCCTCTAACATATTCTCCATATATAAAACCCATCAAAAGTGATTAAGCATGTTCTATCATATAATTCCAACCACCTATGGTTGATTTCAACAAGATTATGCTCCTATTTCATCACTCACCGATTCACAAACACAATCATTCAATTACATATGATGACTGTGTCAATAATGTCACCCATGTTATACCTCCTTTTAGAGGATAAAGCGATTGTTGTTAAGATATAAAACCTAACCAAGGTTAGGGTTGAACCCAAGGGAATACGTAGACCCAAAGATAATTCATCAATAAGCAATTCAATTAATTAACCAACTTAATTCCCCGAAGAAGGGGGGTTCCAATGTTCAACAAGAAAATAAACTAAACTATCATAAGAGATAATC
Organism: Solanum virginianum; assembly: GCA_000787875.1. Taxonomy (NCBI): domain Eukaryota; kingdom Viridiplantae; phylum Streptophyta; class Magnoliopsida; order Solanales; family Solanaceae; genus Solanum; species Solanum virginianum. The sequence goes on from DF358310.1 coordinate 158,816, forward strand.
AATAATGGAAAGCAACTAGACTATTATGTTCCCCATGATTCCCCAACTTAGTATCCCCAGATAAATCAATTCATATCAAGTGTATAGCATACAGGACGGTAATTTAAGTTCACCAAACCCTTTGATCCAATTGAGAGGTGAATTTCACTATGTGACTTGGTGGATCTCCATATTGTACAATACTAACCATTACCTATAATCCCAATCAACCTCCTGTTGTCTAGTTTGGTTGATTAAACGAGAACATATCATCAAATCTTGATAATCAATCTCTTTTCCTATTCATTACCACATGGATTGGGAAGGTAACACTAGGCAAGTTCTAATGTTGGCCACTACTAGAAAGCATGCAAAACAAACAGAATTGACTAATACATGCACATATCTAATCAAAGAATTGCAAAATATCTAGATCTTCTTTGTTAGATGTTCATGGTTCCCACAACCCTAGTTGTGGATTTAGCTACTCATGTTATCAGTGGATGAAGAAATTACGAATCCAGAAAATATAATTCAACAGTTACCTTATTGAATTCAAAATCAAGCAAATCCAATATTGATTAAGAATCACAAGATGTAAGATCAAATATATTCACAAGTGTATTCTCCTTCAAATATTGAGGTCTCCAAGTACAAAACCCTAAAAGTACTCTCTAATGACATTCTCTACTATACTCTACTAAAAATAACCTTAAAATACTATTTATAGTTATTGCAATTAAGTCTTAAAAAATAGAAAAACTCATCGGTGGACTCTACAAAAAGTATTTACGAATTGTAGTATCTTCTACAAGTCGTAATCGAGGTCTCATATTCAACTCTTGAAATCTTAGACTTATTTGCTAGAAACTATCTTTAGGACTCATAGACAGATTTACGAGTCTTACTTTAGACTTATGTGCTTCGACTACTTCTACTCATCACTCTATGAAAATCTTCACGAAACCTATGTATATGATTCATATAGAGGTCTCATGGACTTGAACTTCAGATCTCACCCTTTACTTAAATTTGTCACAAAACTACCTCTATTATCCGTAGACTACTTTACGACTCGTAGAGGGTCACCAAAAATCAAAAAACTCTGCAATTTCACCATGAAGTCATGGGAACCTATTTTTTTGCAAAACTAAACACAAAAACATATAAAAACCAATATTGTATTGGGAACACTCATGTGCTATCAAAATACAACACATTTGATGCCTAAAACAAGGGATTTTGTGAGTTCATAATGCAACTTTTTATGGGTTTTATGTGTTTTTGTGTTGTACTTGTAGAAAAATTAGGTTGGCATAATTTTTTAGGAAAATTGTAGATTTTGTTGAAGTATAGAACATACAAGTTCACCTACAAGTCATAGCCCATGCTATGAGTCATAAGGTGTTATCATAGCAAGAAATAGAGACTAAAAAGCAGAAATCTACTAAGTGGAGGTTAGCCCTATAAGGTCATCATATGAGCTATTATGACTCTTATAGATGTACTCATAGTAGGAAATAAAGAGCCCAAATTTTGGATCAAAAACTGAAGGCTTAGACTACAAAAGGAACATACAAGTCATAGCCCATGCTATGACTCATACCAGGTGAGTTCAAGTTGCCAAGAACTTGATATGAGACCTAAACTATGACTTGTAAGTCACCATATGAGTCATACCTATGAGACGTACCAGCTACCAGCTATCTTTTCTGTGTAATTTTTTAAGGTTATTTTGTAAGCACTATAAATACTTTCAGTTAGGTTTTATTTAACATGAAAGAGGAGAGATTCAGAATTGATATTAGAACATCATCTTTGAATATAATCTCAAAGAATTTTCTAGAGTTTTAGCTTAGTTTATCATTCTCTCTTGGAAAACCCACTTGTAGGGATTGCAAATCTTGCTTTGTACTCATTGTCAATATATCAAGCTTTTGGTTTACAATTGGTGGTGTCTTTAGCCTTCATTAGTTTAGGTAAAATTCTTAATCATGCCTTATATTTGCATTTTTATTGGTTTTGCCTTAGCCGTGAGTAGCTAAGCACCCACAACTTGAGGTTCTGGGAATCATAGGTAGTTTAATTGAGATGACATAGGTTAGTGCATTTCTGTGGCTGAGGTTTTGTATGTATTGTCTATTTCTCTTCGTTATGATTGTTATTTAGTGGTGGCCAACACCATACCTCACCTACTATCACAATCCCAGCCAAGGTAGTGATAAATAGGAAAAGTGAAATAGGTGGTAGGATTCAATTGATGTGTTCTTATCTAGTCCACCAAACCTGACCAATGGGAGGTTGATTGGGATAATAGGTAATGCTTAGTTAGCATGCCATGGTTGCTGACCAAGTGCCATGGTGGAATTTTAGCTTCACCTTCACAAGAGGGCTGGAAGAACCTAAGTTGCCATCTTGCATGTGAATCTCTAATTGTAGTTATGTTACCTAGGTTAATTGAGTCAATGAACCATGGGGAACATAATTCCCAAGTTGTCCCTAAAATTGAGTGTTTTGTCGCATCGTAGCATAGTGTTTATTTTACTTTGTTCTTGAATCACAAACCCCCCCCCCAATTAGAGATTTTAGTTATAGATACCTGAAATGATTGATAGTGAATTCTCGTAATTAAGCTCTGTATTCCCTGTGGATTCGACACTATCCTCGGTTAGGTTAATTATTGACAGCGACCACTTTCTTATTGGAGCTTGAACATCATTAGAATTATAGCGTCATTGATGGGGAATACGGCTATATTTTGACTTGATTTCACTATTAGTTAGTTCTAGTGTTAATTACTAAAATCTTTTATATTTTACTTTTTTTTATTTTTATTGTTTTATTTTAATTGTAGGGTGTACTAGGTTGTATGCCCAACATAAGGAGCCGAGGCAATCTCGTAGCTCCGATCAATTTGGAGATCCATCGATCTTTAAGAGAATAGCTCAAGTGAAAGAGAATATCACAGTTGAGGAGGAAATGAATATGAATAATGATATGGGGATAGAGGAGAATCCACCACCAAGGGATAATAGTCCACAGCTTAGGTACATCAACAAAAATGCTTATGGATGGAACCAATAGCGCATGAACCTGATGGCCATGGATGTTACTAGTGCTATAGTGTTGCCTCTACTATCAGTGGATTCTAAGTTCTTGGTGTTGAGTGGATTACTTCAAATGCTCCAAAACTATGGATTATTCACAGGGCTACCTTCAGAGGATCCCCATCGTCATCTCCATAATATGGTGTTTGTTTGCAAGAGTATGATAGGGACACAAAATCTTTTTCTTGATGTCGTTAGTTTGCGGGTTTTTCCAATGTTGCTGACTGGGAATGCAGCTGGTAATTGTCTGAGCTTCGTTTGGGTACAATTTCAAGTTGGGTAGAGCCTCAAAGAGTGTTTCTTGAAATATACTTCCCAATATCTAAGAAGTTGAAGCTCAAGGATTAAATACACAACTTTGAGCAATTATCAGGTGACTGAATTAGCACAAAATAGGAGAGATTTACTAAATACTTGAGTATGGTCCCGGATCACAACATTGTTGATGATGCCTTAGTTGAGATTTTCCATCGGGCACTTGACGAAAATAGTCAAGTTTGCACCGCCATAATCATGGGAGGCATGTTTTTAGACCAACCTTTCGCATTGATAGCCGTAAGGATGGAGCAAGTTGCTAAAACCAATAGAGCATGGGATCAACGAGAGTGAGGTGCAATGAAGACTTCTTGTGCGGTCAACACCAATAATGAGCAGGCAAAGGTCAATGAAGAGATCATGAAGCCATTTACTCAACTTCGCACAAGTATGGACTTAGTCTTGAAGATAAACCAAGCAAGTGTCAAATCAGTCACAACCTTCTAAGGCTCCCATATATGAAGACCCATTCTTTGATGAAGATGTTTGTTTTGTGGCTAACCAAGCAGTGGGTTTTCGAAATAACAACAAAGGCTCCAATTTAGACTATTAGAGGTAAGGTTTTGAGAATCAAGACGTACCAGCTACCAGCTATCTTTTCTGTGTAATTTTTTAAGGTTATTTTGTAAGCATGAGAATCAAGGTCAGAACTACAATCGTGATGGTACTTATAGAGATAACCAAGGTTGTTACTATAAAAGGGATAGAGTGTTGGATGCCGAATAGGGTAGAAGAGATGGTAAAAGGAATGGTCCTTATGTACCACCTCACAATTGTGATGCTGTGCCAAGCATTTCTAAGATTGAAGAGATGTTTGACAAGTTGTTAAAGAGAACCGACCACCAAGAAGAGACCTTGAAGGGAATGAAAGCGGATATTTCAAGTATTGACCAAAAAATAAAGTCCCATGCGGTGGCGATTAAGCAATATGGTTCAAAACCCTAAAAACGAATGCCAGTGCATAGCAGTCATGACTCAGAGTGGCAAAGCACTATAGATCCCCCTATGCAAGAAAATATGGATGAAGTTAACGAAAAGGTTCTTGGTGGTGAATTTGAAGTTGAGGGAGAAGGTTCGGAGATTGTCAGGATGCAAAGATATGAGGTAAGAGAGCACAAAAAATTGAAATATATTCTAATGCCTCCTCCTTATTTCCCTCAAAGGCTTAAGAAAAAGGAAGAGAAGGGTAAATTCAAACACTTTCTCTCAATGTTAAAGTAACTATCCATCAATATTCCTCTCCTAGAAGCTTTAGAGAAGATGCCCGGGTATACCAAGTACATGAAAGATGTAGTGCGATCATGACCAAATGTCTTGTTCAAAACAAGAGGACCCTGGTGCATTCACCATCCCTTGCACCATTGGTGATGTTGAATTTGCAAGAGCATTTTGTAATTTAGGAGCAAGCATCAATCTAATGCCTCTTGCTATATTCAAAATGCTTGGGCTTGGTACTCCTACCCCGATGAGAATACGGTTGCTCATGGTGGATCAAACCATTAAAAAGCTGGAAGGAATACTTTTTAATGTGCTTGTTAAAGTTGATAAATTTATCTTTCCCATGGGCTTTATGATCCTTGATTGTAGGGTTAATTTTGAGGCGCATATCATCTTGGGAAGACCTTTTTTGGCCACTGGGAGAGCCCTAGTAGATATGGATTTGGGTCAAATTCGGTTTAGGATAAATGATGTAGAGGTCATGTTCGATATCCACCAAGCCATGAAACACTCGGATGAGTTTATGAATGAAATGTTGACCCTTGATGATTGTTGATGAAAGATGATGACAAAGTCGACCCACGATATTAAACAAGGCTCTTCTTGGGAGGCAACCCAAGTATCTCTTATATTTTTGGACTATTTTAAGTTTATATCATTTGTTTGAATTGCTAGGTAGTAGTTTGATGTTTGTTTGATATGTTGAGACACTGGATCAGTTGTATTAGTCTAGATATTGGTATATCTTTAAGTGTAGTTTGCAAAAATTGATCGAAAGCTAAAGAGTTGAAGAAGATAGCATGTGGAGCAACCTCTACGAGCAGGCTTATAAATCATAGTGAACTCTATGACTTATAGTCATGCCCTGTAGAAGGAAACAATGACTATGACAAGTTGACACACATGCTATGAGCCAACCTTACAATTCGCAAAGTCCTCTACGAGTTATAACTGGGGTTCGTAGTGCCCAGGTATGGATTCCAAATTTTGTCAAGTGTTGGGTCTGCTACGAGATTGGGACCTGTGAGTCATAGGACACCCTACAACTCATTGTTGGGGTATCATAGCCTGATCTACAACTTTTTAAAGGGTGACCCAGTTTATTATAAAAGGGGGTCAAAATAAAATTTGACCCCCATTTTCGTTTCTAAACCCTAATTCTATCAAAAATTCCCAATCATTCTTCCCCATTCACCTTTTTAATCTAAATCCTAGTGACCCATATAAGTTTTGGGCAAGAGATCCAGTGAGGATACTATTTTTTAGGGTTTTGGCGTGGGTTTTGGTCTACTTTGCTTGGGTTAAATTCTTCCATTAATTGGTAAGCTTTGTGGTGAGCTTATTCTTGGTATGATCATATGCTTATTTTAACCATGAGTATTCATGTGCATGTGGTGATTTGTAGACCTAGACATGAAACCTAGGGTTTGTATGCTTTGAAAGATTATGCTATGCATCAAATCTTGTTTGAAGTTCTTGAGTGGGTGGTTATAACTATGAAAATTATTGATCCATAGAATGTAGTGCTTCATTGTTGCCCAACCATTGTGGAAATTATCTTCGGAATTAGAAGTTCATAGCTTGTTGGACTTGATTTAACATGGTTGAATTGCTCTTGCATTTCAATGGAATGTTTATTGATAAAAGTGCGAATGTGGATACGAAATTGACCTTGGTTTTGCCTGACATAATATGGAACTAACTTTAATTTTTAGGGATAATGGTTGTTTTAAATTTCTGATGTCATCGTGGGGCCATTCATGTGTCAAATATATTGTATTGCTCTTATAATTGCAAACTCTTCAATTGTGTTTCTTGTGCTTGTGCTTTGTGTGGGAAAGTAATAGGCACTACTAGTGCCTTTTGTTTTCAACTACGGGGTCCTCTAACGGCTCGTAGGCCCCCTTATGAGTCATAGTATTCCCTCGTAGCAAGCACTAGTCACCTGTGGTTCCTTGATGTTTCTCATATGAGACCCATAAACAACTCATAGTACCTGCTACAACTCATAGTAAAGGTCTCATAAGCCTGAATGAGTTATAAAAATGGTCTCTGGAAAGAGGTAAGAGGCCAGACTATTATCGTAGGTCCGCCTACGAGTCATAACTACACCTCGTATCTTCAGACCTACAACAGCATCAGTGATCTGTCTTCTGCTTTGTTTTGTTTCTATGTTTAAGTGTTTGCATTCTTGTTCTTTGTTAGGTGATCATTGTTTGATCAAACATCTTGAAGCTCACATATTATTGTGTGGTTGGTTTGCAGATAAAATGCCTTAAAAGGATAATCAAGCAATCCAGACATTCCAGCGGAGGTTGATTGATGAATCCTCTTAGACTGAGCAATCGGAAGGCTCTGTGGAAGTCCATAGAGTTAGGGTGGACCCTGAAGATAATGTGCCTCAGACTCAAGGCTGCACTACTATGGCCCTGGTAGAAGTTGAGAGTCTCTCCTAGTCTGAGGAGGAGGGTAGCAGTGATGGATCCGAGAGCAGCTCACCATAGATGATCACTACAAAATTCATCAATAAGTAATTCAAGCAATTAACCAACTCAATTCCCCAAAAAGAGGGGGGGTTTCAATGTTCAACAAGAAAATAAACTAAAATATCATAAGAGACAATCAATAATGGAGAGCAACTATAGTATTATGTTCCTAATGATTCTCATAGTATCCCCAGATAAACCAACTCATATCAAGTGTATAGCATGCAGGACAGTAATTTAAATTCACCAAACCCTTTGGTCCAAGTGAGAGGTGAATTTTTGTATATGACTTGGCCCATCTCCATATTATGCAATACTAACCATTACATATAGTCCCAATCAACCTCCCCTTAGTCTAGTTCATTTTATTACACGAGAACACATCATCGATTCCTATTAATCAATCTCTTTTCCTATTCATTACCACCTGGATCGGGAAGGTAACACTATGTAAGTTCTAATGTTGGTCACTACTAGAAAATATGAAAAATAAAGAGAATTGAGTAGTACATGCATATACCCAATCAAAAAATAGCAAAATATTTGAGTCTACTATGTTAAACTTTCATGATTCCCAGAACCCTAGTTGTGGATTTAACTACTCAAGCTATGGGTGGATAAAGAAATTATAAATTGAGAAAACATAATTGAATGCTTACCTAATTGAATTGAGAATCAACCAAATCCAATAACAATTGAGAATCACAAGATGTAAGATTAAATTAATTCACAAGTGTATTTTCCTCCAAATATTAAGGTCTCTAAGTACAAAACCCCAAAAGTACTCTCTAATGACGTTCTCTACTATACCCAACTAAAAAATAACCTAAAAAGACCTTTTTATAGTAATTGCTATTAAGCCCTGAAAAATAAAAAAATGGTTGGCGGACTCTACAAAAGGTGTTTACGACTTGTAGTGTCTTCTACGAGTCCTAACGGGGTCTCATATTAAACTTTTTAGATCTTGGACTTCTCTGCTATGGGCCATCTTCATGACTCGTTAACTAATTTATAACTCATACTTTAGGCTCGTAGGCTTCAACTTCTTCAACTCATCCCTCGCTGGAGATCTTCACGAAATCTATCTATATGACTCATAGAATGCTCAATGACTTGTATAGAGGTCTCGTGGACTTGAACTTCAGATCTCACCCTTCACTGGAATTTGTCACGAAACTACCTCTATGACCTATAGACTACTTTATAACTCATAGAGCATCTCGTAAATCACCAAAAATTAGAAAACTCTATGATTTTGCCCCAAAGTCATGCCGACCTGCTTTCCTACAAAACTAGACATAAAAACACATAAAAATAATAGATGTCACATTGGGAATACAGAAAATCCTAAGTTTTAGACTTCAAAAGTGTTGTGTTTTGACAACACATCACTTAATAGGCACAACAACTATCGAACATATTTACACAATGCCAAAGTACCAAATTCTGGACTCAATCAATAATTCAAACATGGGAAATCTACTTTCAACCAACATCCCATTAAAATAAAAAGGAAGTCAAAGAAAAGAGAAAAAGAAAAATGTTAAAGTAAAAAAAAATGGGAAAAGTAGAAAAAGTGGAAGCACGTGGGGTAGGAAAAAATGCAGGGTTGAATTTAAATACACGATGAATTAAATCAGATCAATTAACAAACTTCTTTAAAATTTACAAAGCAAAATAATTAACTTAATTATTATCTAGTAAAAATTTGTTTTTTGAAAAAGAATTCATAAATAAAGTAAAATGACTAAAAATCCTTTGGAATGACTTTCAAAAATATTATTTCAAATTTTTAAAGATTGAAGAAGCTCGATAATTAATTTATACTATGGAGGGTAAAAATTGGGTGTTAATAGCTGCCCCTCGTTTGGCTTGGGTCAGTGAAAGAGACCCAAGGCAAAGAAAGTTGACGAATCTAATTTTGACCGACCACACTATCGTCTTTTGAAAGAGAAGTATGAAATTTAGAAAATTAGGGTTGGATCCTAGTGTTGGGTTTCCTACATATCTCAAGTTACTGAGAATTTAGTCCACTTGTAGTTCATGATGCTTGATTTTATAAACGATTTTGAAAATACTGAAAAATTGTTTTAAAGTCGAATTATGGAGAGACCGAAAAGCTTGGGAATAGAAAAAGAAGAGGTTGGAGTACAATTGAGTTATCAATATGGAGCTTGCCTACATATCCCAGTTATAGGAATCAGACAGCTTGTAGTTCGACTTAATCGATTGAAAAGGAAATTTTGTTATGCTAAGATAACCTTGTTATGCTAAGATAATCTTGTCACTCATACGGTCATGTATAAAGAGTTTGACATTCCTCTTTGGATTATGTCCCAGTTTGCTGCTAAGCGAAAATTCCACGTTGTGCTGCATCCAACTTGATGACATCCACACCTGTGGTTTGTTTGAGAATTCATCCCCTTGGATGCTCTTGAGAAAAAATGAGACAAAACTTGTTTGTAGTAAATGAAATGTAAATAAAATTTGTGTACACCTGGTTTATCATGTCATACTGAAGGAGATAACGATCCAGTAATAGATTAACGTGTCACGCTGAAGGAGGTGATATTCCAATAATAAGTTCAATGTGTCAAGATGAAGGAGGTGATAGTCAAATTATAAGTTGCATGTCATTCTGAAGAAGATGATGATCCAATAATAAATATGTCACACTAAAGGCAACGAAGCTCCAATAATGTAATATCTCACACTGAAGGTAGTGATGCTCCAATTTGTCACATTGAAGGCGAGTGACTCTCCAAAATAGATTAACTTCTCACACTAAAGGCAGTGATGCTCCAATTTATCACGTTGAAGGCAAGTGACTCTCCAATTTGTCATGTTGAAAGCTAATGACTCTCCAAAATAGATTAACTTCTCACACTAAAGGCAGTGATGCTCCAATTTATCACGTTGAAGGCAAGTGACTCTCCAATTTGTCATGTTGAAAGCTAATGACTCTCCAAAATAGATTAACTTGTCACACTGAAGGCAATGACGCTCTAATTTGTCATGTTGAAGGGAGTTACTCTCCAAAATAAATAACTTGTCACACTGAAGGTAATGATTCTCCAATTTGTCACGTTGAAGGCGAGTGACTCTCCAAAATAAATAACTTGTCACACTGAAGGTAATGATTCTCCAATTTGTCACGTTGAAGGCGAGTGACTCTCCAAAATAAATAACTTGTTACACTGAAGGCAGTGATGCTCCAATTTGTCACATTGAAGGCAAGTGACTCTAAAAAATAAATAACTTGTCACACTAAAGGCAGTGATGCTTTAATTTGTCACATTGAAGGCGAGTAACTCTCTAAAACTTGTCACACTGAAGGCAGTGATGCTCCAATTTAAAAAGAGAATAAGTTGAAAGATGAAAATTGTCCCACTTGTGTTGGTTTGGGTGAAATCTTGCAATCTTACTCATTGTGCTAGGTTATCTTACCTTTATAAAGAAAATGAGTTATAAATCATAATAGACTAATAAGAAGAAATTTGGGAAATTAATAAAGTAATGAGTAAAGGTAGAAGTCATCTAAATTATGACAGGCTACTGTGGGTCTAACAATGTCTTGCGACTTTAGTTCTTGCATCCAAAGAAAAATGCTTAATTTTGAGAGACTGATCTATGTTGGTTTTGCTTGACTATCTTGATGTTTGTCCACTATCTGATTTGTATGTTGAATTCGTCTTTAAGTGCAAGTTTGATAGAATATTTTATGGGCCCTCCTAAAAAATCCTGCCCCTGTTTAGAATACAGAAGGAGTCTTAACTTTTTGGAAATAACTTTTTGTAATTTCCAATTGATTATTTTTAGAGAACATCAAAGATCAGCCCCAGTTGCAATTTTAACGTGGTCTCTCATTCTAACTTGTTGGAGAAAGTCTTTTCTGAAGGAATTTTGAGATACTCCCAAAATTCTATCCCAGTTTCCATTATGAAGAGGAATGAAAGTCTTACGGGAAATATGACCGAGTCGGTATAATGCCTACGTATTCTGCTGAAATAGGAATCAGGTCAAATGTAGTTCCAACAAGAGGGAACTGAGATTTTTAGGTAATGTGACTGAAGCCAACAAAGGCCACCTACGTATTCCACTGGGGAAATTAGGTAAAACATAGTTCATACGAAGTGATGAGTCTATAGAAACCTTCTTGAGACCGCATAAAATATAAACGTTCTGCCAGGAATATTTGAAAATCATTTTTCTTTAATGAAGTCAACAAGTTTTATTATCAACATAAATCAATTTCTCTTCCTTAAAGGAAAGAAAACTCAAAAAGTGAAAGAGTTAGTCCATTAATCATAATAATTGATCAAAGCAACAAGTAATATTTATTTTGACTAAAAAGATTAATCCAAAATCAAAAGAATGAGACGTTCTAAAAAATGACCAAATAGACAAAATTTGATCTTTTAATGGATTGAAATGAGTACATTATATGATGTTCACAAACTGACCTTTTGAGAGGTTCCAATGAGAATAATGATGACCAAAACTTTAGATTTGAAAATGATGGGGTATTTGGTAATTCCAGCTTATTTTGAGATAAAAATTTATTTTTTGAGGATAACAATGCCAACATGAACTTGTGTGATGATCCAATTGAAACATAAGGAGTTATTTTACAATTGAAACATTTTAAAAAGAACCAAAAATTAAGTTTGTATGCCTAATATATTCTAAGACTTTGGAATGGAATAATGGACCAATCAGGTTTGAAGAAAAACATATATATTTAAACATATAAACACAAATAAAGCAAATTATATAGCATTTAACACGCAAATATGATCGTCCATTTGGGTCAAGGGACACTTTGGACTCAAGGTGGTCTTTCTAATGGGCCCAAAACCCCTTAGATTTTAGGTCGACCTAGGCAAATGTTTAGAAGTTGGGATTTGCTTTAACTCTATCTAATGTTTTCTAAGATTTGGCTTACTAAACAATAGGTTCTCGAGCCGATAACTCGACTGAGGAGGGTAGGCGGCCACACAAAAAATGATACGAACACTCCACCCATATGTCGACTCTCCAAAATTTTGGATTTGTTTGAAAAATATTTAGGGGTGCGCAAACCACACACCGCGTGTATGTGAAATAGTGTCAAGTTTCTAGAATTGGAGGAAGTATGAGCGTAATGACAGTTTATATTCAAATTAATCAGATAAAGCAAGTAATGAAATTAAAATTACTAAATATTACAAATTGAATAGTTAGTCAAACAACTTAATCTAATGATTAGAACCTAATTAAGTTCCCAGCGGAGTCACCATTTCTGTTAATCATGAAAAATGGCTTTTTTAAAAAAAAAGAAAAAATTGGTTTAAAAACCTAATTAATTTAAGAGAAAACAAATTTTTTCAAAAAAATAAGAAAACAGAGTCACCACTTAATTTTTTTTAAATAAATTAAGAAAACATAAAATAATTTTAAGATCCTAACAAAAAAAAGTCCTAAAATTTTAGAGAAATAGGTAAGAATTCATTTTACTATTTTAAGAAGGTATTAGCACTTAAAATAGACGTTAACACGCGGTTAACCGACGATTTGAAAATTATTTGACTAACTTTTAAAAAGATCAATGTCTAAAATAAAACTTGAAAAAATCTAAGTAAAAATTTTCAGAGACATATTTGAAGTATTGAAAAGACTTAGAATTGCATTCTTCGAATTAAAAATCACAAAAATTATTTTTTGACTAACATAAATGGTTTAACTTTTGGGGGCTTTAATTAGATTAAAACTAAATAAATAAAATATTAGAGTTAGAATCAGGCGATAATAAATAAATACAATAATCAAGTAAAAGAGGAAGAATATAAATCACTTGGGTGTGGCAGACCCAAATTTCCTATCCTAACTTCTAATAAATAATTGGGCCTACCCGACCCATAAAAAGTAGTCCAACTATTGTTGTTTCAAAACATGGGCTTTGGCCCCTTTGCGCAACAAAAGGTTGCTAAGATAATGGGCTCTTAAGCTCTTTCCGCCCCTGTATATTAGAAAGGTATATACATTGTATATCAGTATATATATCCTCTCTTCCACCTGTATTTCAAAAATTTGAGCAACCTTGAACGATTCCTGCTGAAGACTCAATTTTTCTGCCTATTTTTAATATCGTGTCACTATATACATGATGTATATCAGTGTATATGGTAACGTTTCAGTCCCTAAAAATCTGTAATGCAACTTCTCTATCACGCAAAATGACCGAAGGCCGACCCTAGATGTAAGGATGGAGTCCAACATGGTCTCGAATGGAGGAGTTCATGCTCAAAAAATAAATAAAGATGAATACTTTCAACGTATAACATAAACAAGATTTGACAACTTAATAGAAAATATTCACTATTACATCATGACAAAACTCCACTTCAAAAATTCTTTTTTGTGAAATATCACGACGCCAAATCAAATTACGATAAAAAAATTAAAAAGAAAGACATATGATATTACCTTTTGGAGGGAAGTGAATTTGGGACGATGAATTAAAGACGAAGCATTCAACAACAAAATGAAACTCGCTTATGGGTTTCATAATTTCGCAATTAGAAAATTTCGGCCTCAGGGGCCTTCAATGTGACTTGACTTTTCTTGAAAATTGGCTTATTAAAAAAAGAAACCTTGATGTATATTTTTTGAGATGAGAGATGGATCCTCTTGAAATTTTATTGTCTCCTCTTTTATCTGGAACCACCCCCTTTTTTTGTCACTCAAAACGGGTTTAAATAGGAGAATTGGGGCAAGATTGAATTCAAATTTTGAATTCACAAATTAAATCTTCAATGGATTTGAGGATTTCATCCATTGATTTCATGAGATATTGGTAGAGAAGAGTCAAAATTAGTTAGAGGGTTGTTGGGTGATATGGATTTGAACGTTGGGGATTTTTTGTTGCCAGCTTTTGCTGGAATTTTTTATATTTTGTTTCTTGGTCATTTATGTATGTGTGTTCTTGTATTATAGAGGATGAAGAAGAAAGAGGGACACGTGGATCCCATTAAAAGAAAAAGGAAGTCAAAGAAAAGAGAAAAAGAAAAATGTTAAAGTAAAAAAAGAAAGGGAAAAGTAGAAAAAGGGGAAGCACGCTGGGTCGAAAAAATGTGGGGTTGAATTTAAATATACGATGAATTAAATCAGATCAATTAACAAACTTCTTTGAAATTAACAAAGAGAAATAATTAACTCAATTATTATCTAGTAAAAATTTGTTTTTTGAAAAATAAGTCATAATTAAAGTAAAATGTCTAAAAATTCTTTGGAATGACTTTAGAAGAAATTATTTCTAATTTTTAAAAATTGAAGAAACTCGATAATTTATTTATAATATGGAGGGTCAAAATTGGGTGTTAACAAACCTCACCGATCCCTTGGCTCCCATGTAAAGTGTTAGAACCCGTATTGTGGCGTATTGGAACCATTGAGAGATTTGAGACCAATGTTGTAATTTCTGGAAAATTCCAAACTTAAGGGTATTTTTGAGAAAAAAATTTTGAGAACTCAAGTTGGAATATTTCAAAGAGGATTATGTGCACCGATAAGATTCTATCTTCAAATTCCTTGAATTAATTATCTTCTTAACAAGGAAGAAAAGTTTAGAGTTAATTAAATACTAGTGGGTCCACTTAAATTGTGTGAATTTTCCATTGGTCCAAGTTATGTGGGACCAAGACTATATCTTTGCCTTATCTTTATATATATGTATATGTTATCTTGTACAAGAGCAAGAGAGTTTCATACTTAGCCAAAAATTGAAAGCAAAACTTCCCAAAACTGAGCAACCCTCTCAGGTTGCTACAGTACCACAAAAAAAAATTTGTGGTTTTTGCTTCTTCTTCTAATTGGATGCTACAATCTTGGTATATTGGGTCCCCCAAGTAGTGTGGAAGCATTGGTTTGTCGAGAAAACACTTCGTAATTGGGTTTTGGCGATTTGAACTTCTTAAAAGGGTTGTAAAGTATGTTGCTTTTAAGCTTGTTTTAGCTAATTTTAGAGCTTGTATGTATGTTGGTGTGTATTATATTGAAAGGAAAACATGAAAATTTGTTTGTTTAAGATGAATTGTGAGGTTGAGAAAGTTGGGCTCGAAACTGGGGATGTTTATGTATATGAAGTTATATTGTTTTAAAACCATGTGTTTCTGTTTGTTTGGTATAAAAATGATCCTTGTGGGGTGAAAGAAGTGTTGGAAATTGCTTGTGTATATACATGAGAGTTGGTTCGAATTGGGGTCCCTATAGGGAAGGTAACGTTATGTGTTGATGTTGGGTGTGTACACTTGATGTTTGAATGATGTAAATTGGTTCTTGGAGTGAGTAGGAGTGTTTGAATGTGGGGAGTATGTAAAAAAAAAACTTGATAGGCTGCCCTGCTGTCCAGTGTTGTTAAGAAAGTGAAGTGCGTTAGCAAATTTAGCAAGGTTACGAACCTGGAAAGGCTTATATTGTTGTTGTTGTTATTGTTGTTGTTGTTGTTGATGAATTGGGGCCAAGATGGGTTCTTGGGGTAATCTATTTTAATG
>DF358309.1:2392-30240 GCA_000787875.1 Solanum virginianum
TCTCGCTTGCTAGATAGAAAAATATATATGTATATCAGTTGCACATATATAATTATTTGATAGATATATACATATAATTTGATAAATATATATATGCAATTCGTCTCTCTCGACTCTTTCTCGATCTCGCTCATCTCTCTTATCCCTCTCTCGATCTCGTTCGTCTCTTCCTACAATATGTAACTATAAATTGTAATATTAGAAAACTATAACTATTTTTTGCCTTATTTTATTTCAAATATTTGCTGTTTTTCAAAAATCCTCTAAATTAATTCGACTGTCATTTTCATTTCAAATAATATTGTGAAAATCATTGCGTACATCATCTTATAAAAGCAACGTGTTGCATATAAACGTAAATAAATAATTTGTTGATTAAACATACAATCATTTTCTTTTGGGGTGATTGAAGAAGAAATTAAATCATGTAAATCCCCCTAACTAATCCTAATTTCTGATTAATTATTGATGTTTAAATAACTCACGACCAATTACAATTCTTCTTATTTCACTTGTTCCTGCTGCAATCTCATACATTTTGGCATCTCGTAGTAAACGTCCTGTTGGATACTCATTTATATATCCATTTCCACCTAAACATTGGATTGCCTGCGATTGTAACGTATTAGATACGGACTTAAGTTGTATATACTGACAGTAAAACGTTATGCAGCGTTTTTATTTTTTAATGACCTGAAGAGCAACTTGTGTGGCTCTTTCAGCTGCAAGAAGTATGGCCCCAGAACAATCCTGAAGATTAAAATGATTTAGGAATTTAGGGATAGTTTATAAAAATTTCTAATTTTCATAAATGACGAAAATAAAAAATAAAAATAAAACCTTTGGATCAATCTTTCCATTGTCACAGTCCTTTGCAACAGCATAGACATATGATCTGAAAAATATACCATAAAAAAAGGAATAAATTGACTTAACTCATTTCATTATAACCAATAATTTTTGTAGAATTCGAATGAAATTGATTCTGACCTTGAAGATTGTAAAGCGGTATACATATCAGCCAGTTTTCCCTACACAGAATCCTTCATGAGCGTCTCAATAAAATTAGTGACGTGAGTTATAGTTATACCTGGATAAGTTGATATTCACCGATTGGTCTTCCGAATTGTTCCCTTTGTCGAACGTAAGGCAAAACAACATCCATACATGACTGCATTATTCCAACTGGTCCTGCTGCTAAAACTAGTCGTTCCAAATCTAGCCCGGACATTAAAACATACACTCCTATACGTAGCAAAAATACGTATAAAATCGCGTTTGTTTGAATTCGAAATTATTAGTTATACCAAAAGGAATTACCTTTGCCTTCTTGGCCTAGAACATTTTCTTTAGGAACAAAGCAATTCTCGAATACAAGTTCACACCTGCGATATTTGAGTTAGGTTATGATTTATCGTTACCTCAATTATTAAATTCATACTTACGTATCACTTCCTCTCATCCCAAGTTTGTCCAATTTCTGCGCGGTTGAGAATCTGAATTTTCAATTAATAATGTTATTTAAAGAAAGAAATTTTATGGTGGTCCTTTGACAGGTTCAGAATTTGAATTTTATACGTGAGAGGTAACATACCCTGACATTCCTTTTTCGATGATAAATGCTGTAATTCCTTTTGAACCAGCAGTCGGATCCGTTTTTGCATAAACAATCTGATTAACAAATTAAACACAAAATAGAACGTCACATGAATTCTGATCGATGAAAAGAGTAATTAAGACGAGATATATACCAAAGTATTAGCAACAGGGCCATTGGTGCACCACATTTTGTTTCCATTTAAAACATAGCCACCATCCACACGATCGGCTCGACATTTCATGCTAACAACATCTGACCCAGCTGACCAAAGTGAAAAATAAATAAATAGTGTTATTAAGCGTTTACTTTCTACTGAACGTGCGAAGTTTGAAACTCGTAGGGACGATAATTTGCATTATGAATTTAATTTCTATGCACTGGGGATGCTGCATTTTTGTTTCATATGTGTAGGTTCAGATAGAGATTCTGATCGACCCCTCTACTAAGATTTCAGTTCAGCTGTAAGTTGTTAAGCTCCATCTCTTCCTGAAGCTTGCATAGGATATCTACTTTTGTTGTTCAGTTGGTATAGTTGGGGCTTTGTCCTAGCAGTGCCGATGACACTCTTAGAGACTAATGTGGACATGATATTTTAGATTTTTTTTTTTTTTGCAACTTTTAGTTTCCATTCAGAAGCTTGACATGTATACATATTGTTAGGACCAATATGAATCAAATGTTTATGGGGAAGTTAGTAAAGCAATCTTCGAAAGAGCATGAGTATGAAGATAAACAAGAAACATACCATAGAGAGACACAATATTTAACGTGGTTCGGTCAACCGACCTATATCCACAAGAGGAGATGAGCAATCCACTATATAAAAAAGAGTACAAAATATCGAGAGAAATAACCTCACCAATTCACTCGAAATACAAAGAGGTTCACACAAGTGTTAACACAACACTTGTGACTCACCATTTCTCTCCCTCCACAAAACTCTCAAGCCCTTATAGCTATATTGTGAATGCTACCAAACTAGAATGAATGAACCTCTATTTATAGAGTCATAAACTTTTTTCTACTAGCAAAAGGATTCGACAAATATGGAGAAATTATATTTTTCCTTTTCCTAATAGAAAAAGGATTCACCAAATATGGAGAGTTTCTGTTTTCCTTTTCGTAAAAGGAAAGCTCCAATTATGATGAAGTCACGATAGATACTCATAGAGATCAATGGATAGAAGCAATGGAGGATGAGATGAAGTCACTTCACGAGAATGACACATATGAGGCCTTTTGGGAGATGCCCAAAAGCAAATCCGTGAGGGCTTGATCCAAAGCGAACAATATCATACTAATGTGAGGTTGGGGTAAGGGTGCGCGCAGTTCCTAACACATATGTGTGTGCATGTATATCTTTGATTGCAACTTGTCGGTTAGCTAGTATTTTATCATTTTGACTTATCTACATGATGTATGTGGCATATTATTAACTAGGTCATGACCTAAATGGTCTAGACTTGGTTTTTCAAATGTTATGTTGCCTGATCTTTTGATTCCTAGTCTAGTTAATCAATGATGATATTAAGTATCACTCATGTCTCCCCTCCTTTTGAGGCATGATAAACCATATAAAAATATTGTTTACCTGATATCAAATTAAATATAAGTAAAACAAATTGATAATGAAAGTAAATTAAGAACAAATTAATTACCATTTGGTTCACTCATGGCTAGAGCTCCAATGTGATCCCCACTTATAAGCTTCACAAAATCAAAGCCGTAAAAAGAGTTAACTCATACTATTTATAAAAACTCAAGGTAAAGTTATATATATTATATCGGGAGCTTAGTGCATTGAACTATAGTTTACAATTTTATGCATTCAAAAAATTTTAAAAAATTAAGAGATGGAATTAGTAGAACCTTTGGCAGATATTTTTGCTTTTGCTCATGGGTTCCATTTCTCACCTACAAATTAAAATGTCATCAAATTAATTAATCGTCCTGTCATCGTACATACAGTACAACTATAAACATTTATGTCTTCCGACAATTTTATAAATATAAAATTAATTAGCATATATATATATAAAAATATTAATTACCAATTGATTAATGCAGACGTTGGATTGGACACCATAAGAAACAGCAACAGCACCAGATGCACGACTAATTTCTTCAAGGGCAATGCAGTGATACAAATATCCAAGGTTCAGACCACCATATTCCTCTGCAACATTAATTAACAATAAATAATCTTTTTAATTTTTCATTATAACATCGTCATGTTACAGGTTCAGTAGAATTCAGACGTTGGTTACTTTTTGTATAAAATTGGTGTTGAGAAAATATAAGTTTAATGTGTATAAATTGAAAAAACATGTTACTTAGGGAGTAATTATGATTTTTAAATCCTTCTTAACTATACTTTGAATTATATACTGAATTTTGTCCCTAGGATTTAATTAGTGGCTTTTATTCGGCCTTTTCCATGTGTAGGACAGTTGGCGGGCCTATTTTTTTCTTTTTTTCCTTACAAATCATAGCTTCGAATGCGATTAATTTTTAAAGTTAAATTAGATTAGATCAATTTAATACTTTAGGATAAAAATTTTATATATTCATAAATAAACTATAAGAAAAATATTATTGGTTGGAACTTTTTTCATATCAAATAATGAAAAAATATATTTTGAAATATTCATCAAAGTTTATATAATTTGACTTTAAATATAGAAATTATGACGACTAAAATAAAGCGGAGGGAGTATTTAGAATTCTTTTTTCTTGGAAACTGTTCACTTTGTCCAAATATAATTGTTCCACTTGCTTGCGTGAAGTTATTTTGTGGAAATAAGACTATAATTAGAATAAGAAAAAATATAAAAGAGAAAAATTTCTTTTAAGTTTTTTCAGCTACCAACATGTGGTCATATCTAGGAAGTTAAAAGGCAGCAACTTTCCACAAGCTGTACACACATGATATTAAAAGGCTATAACTTTTAATAATTATTCATTTATTAAAAATAATTGTTTAATAAATAATAGCTAAAAATTATTATTTTTCTAATAAATAATAATTTTATTTGGTCCCTATTGACTCGGCGCATGAATTAAGAAATAATAAATGATGGGGTAATTTTATCAAATTACCCTTTGAATATAATAAATATGATACCTTAAAAAATGTAGTGGACAAGTATTATTGGACATCTCAAAATTGTATAGGGACCAAGTAAAGTTGGACGGAGGGAGTAATTAGCAAAGGATTACAAGTTTGTAAGATGATCATCCATTTATATTATTAAAGGATAAGATGATCATCTTATTAATTAGTAAGATTCCTAATTGATTGATCAAAAGTTAGGAATAATTATTCATTTGGTAAGATGAATAATTAATAAGGAGCAATTATTTTTAGAAAAATAATCAATCAATATAAGACTAAGGAAGCAGTGATTTGCTTTACTAAATTAATTAGTAAATATTAAGAATAATATTGAGCAAAATAATATATTTCTCTAAATTTGCTAAAATTCAATGGAGGGAATATTTTATACTAGTGGAAAGGAAATGGTACATTATCCTTTTTTCTTGGAAACTGTTCAATTTGTCCAAATATAATTATTCCACTTGTTTTAGTGACATTATTTTTTGGAAATAATTGATCATTATACTTCCTCCGTCTAATTTTACTTGACCCCTGTTGACTTGGCAAGAGATTAAGAAGTAGCAAATGATGAGACAATTTTATCAAAGTACCCTCTGAATATAATAAATATTATATCTGAAAAAATATAATGGAAAAATAACTATGATTAATGATAAGGATAAATTAGGAACTAAGTATAAAATTATTTTTTAATTTCATAAAGTGGACAAATATTATTGGATATCCCAAAATAGTATACGGGGAAGTAAAGATGAACAGGGGTAATAGTATTACAGATGGTGGTGTCTTATTGGAAACATAAATAGAACGTGCATGACAGGTATTACGTATATTATAAGTAGTTTTTCTCCACTTGGGACATCATTTGAAAGATAGAAAATGCATTGAAATTCAGAATTAAATTCCACCAAGTTGATTATAATTTTAAAATGAGTAATGCTTGACTATATAAGTTTAAATTATATTTAATTTTAAATTATTTTAAGTTTAATTTATAAAAATTTAAATTCGTTTTCATGCTCCAGTTGACACCCCTAACTCTGTCTATTGCATTTAATTCTCTCTGGTATTATCCACTGTTTGACTAAAGTACACAAGTGTAAATAATTTACCTTTTAAATTTTTTTACCCTTATGAAATAATTCTCAACCACACAAATATCTAAAAATAATTTAGATCATAATTTTTTTAAAAAAAAAAATCATAAATATTAATACTCCTATAAAGTATTGTCTTTATTGTTTCAATTGGATAGGCGTTATCCAATATCTTTTCATTTTAATATAATCATTGACCAGTTAAAATTTTGGTAATGCTACATATTTTTAAGATTAATAAATATTACTCTTTTATCTCATTTTATGTAGTATTTTTTTGGTTCGTTTTAAAAGATTGTCATCTTATTTTAAACAAAAATAATTTAACTTTAAAATTCTCACTTTTTTTTAATGAAATGATTCTTAGCAATATAAATATTTAAGAAAGATATTAAATCATAAATTTAAAATTTTTTTCTTAAACACCGTGTCAAGTCAAAGAATGTCATATAGAACGAAACAAAAAGAGTAATACTCGAGATTTATAACAAATCATTTACGAATGCATATAAATGTCTTGCATATATATTATTACAGCTTAATCATGATTGACTGACATATACTCTTACCTTAATTTGGGTTCTCAAGATTAAATTTTTGATATAAAAAAAATTAATGCATGAAGGTTATAAGTTTTAAAAAAAAATTTAATATTAATATATGAATCTAATTAGTAATCATTTTGAAATTATATACAATATCACTATAAGAAATTTTACTTACCTGGTGCAGTAATTCCATGCAAATTAAAGTCCCCCATTAATTTCCATAAGTTAACCTCCTGAAGAAAAATATGAAATAGACAAATAATAAATTAATCTCCATATAATCATATTCTTATTAAAATCATTAAACTTTAATCACATAAATATGATAAATAAATTTAATTTTAACCTGTGGGAAGCTGTTTGTTCTGTCTATCTTTTCAGCAAAAGGTGCTATATTCTCTTGAGCAAACTTTGCTACACTTTCTTTAAACTGTAAAATTATGCAAACAAATTAATTAAAATAAATAAATCTTGTAAAATAGTAAAATTTACCCCCCTCAAAGTTAAGTTGAAGTACAATTTGGTCCTTCATTTCAATTGAAATTAAACATTGAGGTACTTAATTTATTTACCTGTTTCTGAGTATCATCCAATAATAAGGAAGTAGAAAAAGCAGCTTGATGGGACTTGAAGTTTTTGACTATGGTAGAACTTAAGGACCTCACTGCAAATAATTTATGCATTTTCTTCTGCTACTGCACCACCAACGAGGGATAATCAGAGAGGTGTCACTACTAATGCAGGCGAGGAATAAATTATCTATATGCGATGGGCAATCGACAGGATCAGAGATATAGTTCTTTGGGTACAAGAGAGAAAGAATAGGAAGAATTATATTTAATTTCAAATGAAGTTGGCAAATATATATTATAAGACCTCTAATTATTAAATATTTTTTAAAAATAAAGTTGAAGTGATTGGTAAAGTGGTCCAGTCGTGGACGCAACTCACAATATTCAAGAAAATACTATAGATTTTATCTCACGATTTTAAATATATTATATAGGTATTGTTATTTTCTTTCAAAGAAGATTAAAGAAAAAATCATGGTAATCATTCAAGCTAATAAAATTAGTAATATTATTTGTAAACGTATTGAATAGACCAATTCATGCATCTTTCGCAGAGTACCAACACCAGTTCTATGAGCTAATTTTTCATTTGAAGGCAAAGAGCAATCATCCTCGTATAATTTCCATTTTTCATTTTATACTAAATTATTATTTTTAATATTAAGCACCATATTTATTTAGATTGATTTATTTTAGATATTTTTAAATCAAAGTCACTTGTAAGTAATTTTGAAGTGTCTGATTTAAAATTAAAAAGTAATTATAAATATTTATATTTAAAATAAAATAATAAAAATAAACCAAAAATCATAAGTCAAAAGTTAATCTAAACAAATCATTGATAAGTATAAATAAATATATAAAGCTCTCATCAATATTGACTTTGACCATAAATAATGTAGAGCTAATCTGTTCGAATTCAACATTCAACCAAACAAGTATTGCTTTCTACTTCTAAAATATATATATATATATATATATATATATATATATATATATATATATATATAAAAGAAGAAAAAAGATTTGCTATTATAGGTGAAATTTGAAGAATAGTCAAATCACAAGAAGTTTATCAACTTTATTTTGTAGTTTAATAGTAAAATAAATAGTTTTACAGCTCAAAAAAAAAATCTCACATGATAATAGCTTTATTTATCAATAAAAGTACGACAACATTTTCCAAAATATAACAGTAAGAATGGACTTTACAGAAGGCATTTATTATCATTGAACCAACTAGAGATATTATCTGCAAGTGTTTGTTTGACTAACTCTGAACATTTTCATCAATTTATATAAATTTTTTTTAGTTTCGTCTCCGTGTTTGGAGTTTGCCCCGACTAAATCTGAATCGTGCACTGCAGGATCCATTCGAGAGTGATACTTCCAATAGAAATTTTTTTTATTTTCACAGTTTAAATCTGAGACTTTTGATTAAAAGTGAAACAGTCTCACTATTATATCAATTTATATAATTAATCACTCTTATAGAACAACACACAATGGGGTCCAGTAGTTATAGGCTTTTCAGAGGTGGATGCTAAATAATAATAATTAATAATTGTAGTGGGATAGATCTTGAATATAAAAAAATTTATCAAAAAATAATTTTTGGATAAATTTTACGTCACAAAAATCTAAAATAATTGATATTTCAATATAAACATCAAACGCAAGAGAAATTGCCAAAATAGTTTGATTGTATTAAAAATTGGGTACAGTAATATACTCTTCTTTCGATTTAATTACACATTTAATCGAGAAGCATAATAAATAGTGAAAAAAATCTAAACATAATATAAAATTAGATGAAAGAAAGGGGTTGTGGTCCCTATCTTTGGTCAAGGATTTATTAATCGGTAGTTTTTTGTCGTGTTATTTATAGTTGCTTGGACTTTGAACATCATATTATTTTGTTGTAGTTATTGTTTCATTACTATCTACTATTTTAACTGTTATTTGTTATTTTGGTTCATCTATTATCTCTTATTGAATATCCTATTATTTTGTTGTAGTTATTGTTCTGTCACTATCTACTATTTTAACTATTATTTGTTATTTTGGTTCATCTATTATCTCTTATCTAAGACTTTTTGCTGACAAGAATCTTTAGTTGAGTGACTTTTTACGAGAAAATCCTTAGTTGAGTTACTTTGAAATTATAAAAAAAAGTTAATATGACTTTCGATGGAAAGGATTATTCAATGAATAACCAGAGAAATATTAATTTCGAGGTCAAGTCATTATTCGGAGTGAGGGAGGGAAAATAAGTGGAAAAACAAAGACATAACATAACATACAGATGATAAAATCTTATTTGATCAAACAATACATTATCGATTGATATTAAATAAAACAACAAAAGATACCAAATTATAGTACTTTAACATTATTAATTAAACTCCATAATACATAGGAAGCATACGAGGTTTCACCACAACTTCCAACGGAGTTTTTTTAACCGCGGTAAAACCCGGTCCTTCGGTCATATCCACCGGTTCATTATTCGGCGTCTCAAAATCAAACGCTTGAAGCAGACGAGCAATTGAAAGATAGGTCACTTGCATTGCCATAGTTATTCCAGGACACGATCGTCTCCCAGAACCAAATGGAATAAACTCTAAATCCTTACCGTAGACATCAACATTTGCCTTTGTGGTTAAAAAATCTCTCGGGTAAAAACTTCTCCGGTTTTGGCCAAAATTTAGGATCTTTTTGAAGTTTCCACACGTTTACAAATAAACGTGTGCCTTTTGGAATATGGTAACCAAGTACTTGACAATCTGCTGAGGCTTCGTGAACTAACATAGGTGATGGTGGATATAAACGTAGTACTTCTTTAATTGTTGCTTGAAAGTACGTTAAGTTTTTGATGTCTGAATCTTCGACCCAACGATTTTTGCCAACTTTTATGTCAATTTCTTCTTGAACTTTTTCCAGTGCATGTTTATTGTTCAGTAAGCAGGCAATTATCCATATCAAGTGAACAGCTGTGGTATGTGTAGCATCTGAAACTATAGTCTGCAAATAACAATACATCACACAAAATTAATGATAATGTCGATGTATATAATTTAAATTGTCGAGCCCAAAAACAATAAAAAAAAGTTATAGTTAATAATTGGATTTTGGTCCCTCACCTATTGGTACTTCTAATTTTAGTCCTCCTAATATTTGGCAAATAATATTTTACCTTTATTTACGAAAAATGTATGTTTTTGGACCCTTGTAAAGGAAGTATGTAATACTTGACTTAATATCTCATGTAGTCATTCAGTTATGCATTCTTCTCATAGAAAGTCATTGAATTTTGAATTTTAACTCAGAAGTCACTCAACTATGCACTATTTTCATAGAAAGTCGCTCAACTTTGAGTTTTAACTCAAAAGTCACTCAATCATGAATGCTTTACTTAAAATAATAATATGCACAATAAGTAAAGTTTTAAAGAAAACAACATGTAATATTACAATAACAACCACGCACATACCCAGTGGAATCCCACAAGTGGGGTCTAGGGAGGGTAAAATGTACGCAGACCTTACCACTATCTCATAGAGATAGAGAAGTTGTGTCCGAAAGACTCTTAGCTAAAAAATATCGAGCCCCAAAATCAAAGAATAAGATATTGATGTACATACCAGCATAGTAGCTTTGATAATGGTTTCCCTTGAATAACCATATTGGAAATCATCCTTTTCCAACTCCTTTAACATTATATCAATCAAATCTTGATCATCATCATCATTTATCTTTTTGTTGTTAGTATGATCATCAAGCCAACGTTGAAGAATAACATCCATTTCATCAGCTATACGTTTCATCACCTTAATATTCCCTTGTAGATCAAGCCATTGGAGTAATGGAATTGGAAATGCATCCTCTATACCAACTACAGCTATATAATACATAGTGTCGTTGAATGCTTTTCTGAATCGTTCCGCTTCTTCTTTCTCCTCTTCTTTATTACTCGCCTACATAGACAATCAGATTCAAAATTTAAAGTTTATGAACGTGAAAATTGTTGTTTAGTACTTAAATGATTTTCTTTTTATAGACTTTTTAGACTATCTTCTAATGATTCCTTTTGAGCAAATTGAAGTTTTAGTGCCAGAAGTGATGGTATCAAATAGACGGATTGAGATAGATTTGGACGAATCAAAATGGGCTGAGTTAATAATTGACAGATCATTGACTAAAAATGGGTTCGAACCCAACCCACCCAGGTAGATTATTACTAAATTTTACTTTCTTTGCTTGTTGTTTTATAACTTTTTAAGTACCTAATGGAATTATTACCTTTTTCATTATGATATATCAAATCAAGAAATTATCTTTTTAAAAATATTTTACTAGGATTTTTATGGATTGATTGGAACTACATATGTATCAGCCCGATTGTGACTTTTAAATAGATAGAAATGAATTGAACTAACATGAATTGATCTAATAAATAAATGATTCATTTCAACAAGTTATGCGGTTCGTATTTTTATGAGCAAATTTTACCCCTACTTCTAATTAAGGGCAAGTGTGTCGAATCCACCATCTTAAGCTTATACCACAAACTGGCGCAGAAATAATGTTTTGAATTCATTAAATTTAAATTTTGAATTCGCTTCTGCATACCTGACTGTATCTCTTTCCACCAATCATCTTCACTGTTATGTTTAACATCATGTCATCAAACCAATGGCCAATATCAACTTTAGTAGGTACATTTTTTGCTTTATTAGCAACAAAAAGTGTGTACAACTCTTTGATGCTACTCTCCACTTCTAAAATTCTGACATTCTTTAACCTCTCCAAACTCTTACTAGATAGCAAATTATTGACCACCAATTTTCGAACCATGCGCCAATAAGGTCCATAATTTGCAAATGTAAGATTTGCATGGTTATAGCCAAGATATTTACAAGAACAAGTAGCTACTCTATTAGCCAAATTCTTGTCTTGTGTAGTGAAACATTCTTTAATTGCTTCATAACTACTCACCACAACTATTTGGAACATCCCTTGACGGATGGTGAAAACTGACCCATACTTATCTGCTAGCACGGCCAAAGTATGGGCCAGAGGAATTTCACCATCCGTCTTGCTCCTATTGCGACCGTCTAACGTGTCACTTAGGATTTGAGGAAGGTGGCCTATAATTGGCCAAGCACCGGGAAGTTCTGGTGGGGGTGGTCCAAATTTTTTGCTATTTTTCCAAGATTTTATTTTTCCTATGAGAAAGAATAAGAAGGAAAAGACTAGAATTCCAACAATAGCTTCAACATGTGAAAGAATGTGAATATCCATTGGACACGAAAAAAAAAAGATTTTTGAGATAATAGAAGAGAATGTTGCTTCAATGGACAAAGGAAAAAAAGATTGAGATGAATTGTATCTATTCGACTAAAATTATTTATACATTGTTTATTGAAACATAATTGTATCACTATGATAAATAAAGAATCTAGTGGCGAAAATATGATTGTCGCTATATTATATATTTGATGGCAATAATTAATATGAATATTTTTAACCAGCAATCTATATAAATATCACTAAAAGTTTTGACAATTTTAAATATAATGGCATTAACTCAATTGCTACTAAATATTTTTGCGACCATAAAAAAAATTGTACTGCTATTAAATATCTTTTTTGTTAAATCAATGTGATCACCAATTATGAGAGGGCAATAATATAAAATTAACCTCTAGTGACTATGTATACATATTATTGAAAAAACAATGTAATTAACGCATTGTTACTTTATGCCATTCACTCTTTTGCTTCTTTTTTTTAAATGAAAATTGAAGAATAGACAATGAAGTAGGTTTTGTGTTTTCCCTAAATTCTCCATACATTATTAATTTTATCTAGAAGATATGTTGATAATTGTTTAATCATCTGACCCTTTGTATGCTTCCGGTAAATAGTAAGCAATTTTTTAAATTATTGTTTTCATCCAAACTTTAATTTCATTTCCAATCTTCTTATTTTGACTTTGTCCAAGCAATTAACAGTTTATATTGATGAAGGATTATGATTTTTTCGAAGAGTTATAAATTTTTTAAAATATTATATGATTTTTTTTTAAAACTTGTGACTTTTTTTAAAAGTATCATGACCGTTTTGATAAGGTACGGTAAGCATTTATTTATATTACTATTTATTGTCTATAAATAAAGAGATCTCCTCCTATTTTCCAACAGCATAAAGTACGAATTTTCTGAATTTTTTTTATTTTGTAATAATAAATTTTAATGTATTTTATTGGCTTTAAGTGATTTGTTGATACCATCGTTTTAAGTATCAATACCCCAGTGTGTAAAACTATTATATTCTTTGAGGATATATTTCATTAACCTCAGATAGTTATTTATTTTCCGGAGAAAAAGAAATATTTGAAAATATTATTACTGTCAATGATAATGTTATCATTGAAGGGCTACAGAGATATTTGGTGAAATCATTTGATCATTTGTGTTTTTTAAGAATATTTTGCAAATAGGTTCTGACAAAATGATTGATATTTGAAAATATATATTGGAATACAAACAGAGAGTGCATAGATTTTTTTATCATATTTTCAAATCATGATAAAAAAAACAAACACAACTACCATTATTTTAATTTTAAACATATAGATATGGGTTATTGCAATGATATGCACGTAACAATAATAAATAAATAAAATCATAGGCTTCAAGATAAAACAATAACTTATCACTTTTTTTAATTGGAAAAAAAAAACTCGTTTGGCTGGTCAATAAGTTATTTAAGAATTAGTTATCTCGAATTATAATTTGATTCTTAATATGAGATAAAAAAAATATTATAATTTTGAGATAACTAATTTTAAAGAAGTTGTTACACGATTTTATCTCAAACAATAAGAAGATAAATTTATTATAAAATTAATTTCAAAATTGTTATCCCTAATCCATATTTGTAGCTAAAGACAGTTTGAATTATGAAAGGAAGCAAGCAACTTTCTTGTATTTTTAAAAACAAACTGTTAATTAGTACTCTCTTCGTCTCATCATTTGACTTGAGATCGTATTTAAAAAAAAAATTAAAACTTGTGATATAAAATCATTCTTAGATATTTGTGTGGCTGAGTGACTGAGATTAAGGGTAAAAAGAAAATTTTAAAGGTAAATTATTTCGAGTAAGGTGACATTCTTTTTCAGAGGATAAAAAAGAAAAGGGTGTCACATAAAATGAAACAAAAAGAGTATATTTTATTAAGAGTACTATTAGTGGTTGTATCAAATATAACCTCATGTTCGTTTCTTATTATGGTATCACAATTGTACTCTAAATTTTTTGTTTACTCAAAATTGGTTCAATATCAAGTTTATCTAGTTTTAACGAGTGTCAGAGTTAATATTTTCTTTAAGAAAATACAAAATCTTAAGAAGTAGAAAGGTGAACTAATTGAAAGAGTTTGATATGTACTATATATACATAAAAATTATTTTAATCATATATAAATAATACAATATATTTATGTAAACAGAACAGAGAACTTGTTGGAAGATAGTACGTAGTTCTTTTTTTTAATGATTATGATAAAATAATTTCATTTCATTTGTCTTCTTCGTATAACATCCCTTAAGATATACATATATATATATATTAATATTAAGTGTTTTTGTTTTTTCTTATCGTTCAGTGTTTGATATTTATTTTAAGTTTAATAAAATTTAATTTTGTGCATTGTATGATCCATTACTAAACGTAACGCTTTCAACAAGAACTTTTATCTTAGATACTAACTTGAACCTAAAATCGTTAATTAAAAGTGGATAAATTTCAAATATCTCATCATAATCATGGTACTGGCTAATTAATAATTTCCGTTGTGATTCAAGATATCATACTCACTTCAATTTTTTCAAAAAACCTCAAGGAATCGTTTTTTTTTCTTCAAAACTTTTTATGTTATAAATTAAACCAAAGTAATAAAAATCTCAAAATATATTCATATTTTATTAATTAAAAATTTTAAAAATCCAATTCATTTTTAATAAAATCCAAAATTTGATACAACTAATTGAAAATTAAAAATATTCAAGTTTAGTGATAGAAATCTATGAATGTGCTACTTTTGTCCTAATTCCTACGTTAATGTTTTATCTGACATGTTGTTAAGAGAATATAAGAAGACTTTTCAATCTTGTGATCCTAAATTTAACTTAAATATATTTTGTGGTCCTAAATTTAACTTGTATTAAATGTACCAAAATACACTTTGGGCTTGTAGCCTTAAACATGTCATGTGAAAAGTTGAAATTAAAATTTTGTCAAAAAAGGAAATAGGTCTTTTTTTAAAAAAAAAATAGAACAAAAAGGAAAGTAGGTCATTCTAGGGAATTCGTCTAAAAAAGAATGACCTCGTTTAACTTGGTACAAAATTTAAGAAAATATAGAAGACTTTTCAATTTTGTGATCCTAAATTAAATTTATGTCAAATGTATAAAAATGTCCTTTAATCTTATGATCTTGAATATGTCACATTAAAAATTGAAATTTAAATTTTACCAGAAAAGAAAAGGAGTCATTCCTTTTTAAATAGACTACATAGCAAAGTAAGTCATTCTTTTCTTAGACGGAGGGAATATATATGTGTCTGATACACACATCAACTTGGGGTAAGAAGTTTCACGCCGGCAAAAACACAAAAAAAAATGTCGCATATATGAATAAGCATATCTTACACTTTATCAACACATTTTAAAGTTTGTACGTACCTAATTCCAAAAGCAGACAATATTGCTAGTGAATAGATCGTGGTAACATTTACAAAGAGCGTACCCACTATAATGAATCTTCCTGTACTGTAGCATTAAAATATTTGACAAGGACCACTATAAATATAAGGCTATCAATTGTATACACATCATTAATCAGCTAGACTTTAAGAAAAGAAAACAAAAAATGGCATCTCTGATCTCTAGCTGGGCTTCACAAGTGAACACTGTGCCTGATAGGTATGTGGTGCCTTCAGAGAAAAGATTGAATATAAATGCCCCTATTGGGAACGACATATCAGTTATTGATTTGTCACACCCTAATTCTGCTGAAATAGCTCAACAAATCATCAAAGCTTCTCAAGAATATGGAGCTTTTCAGGTAATATAATTATTCCTCGAAGTTGGTCCAAACATCATGATTATGTAAAAAAAGAAAAAGAAAAGAAAGTATTCCATGTAGATTTTCTTCAACGTTCATTTTTAGCTTATATTAATAGCAGTCAAATCCCTCTATAACAACATCGTTTGTTCTAGAATAATATCTTTCGGCTGTTGTAGCTAAATTAATATTGTTATACAAAATATATAATATAATATAATACTAAATATTGATTCTAGACAAAACAAATATATATTTGGTCACAAGAGTAATTTATACTATCAAATCATTTAAAAAGTAGATATATGTATATATATGTTGGTGGAGGTAGCAGGTATTCCATGTAATTAATCGAGGTTATGCAAATTGGCCAAGCATCATGATTATATAAAGTAATTACGAGTAGCTTTTCTTCAACATTCATCGGTAATTATATTAATAACAGTCAAATCTTTCTATAACAATATCGTTTGTTCTGATATATTTGATTTGAAAACATATAATATAACATAACCTGAAAGATTAATTCTAGAAAAAACATGAAACTCCTCTATAACAGCACCGTTTTTCTAGTTGTTATAGCAAAACACTGTCAAATATAGAGAACATATAATATAACATGACACGAAAGATCGATTCTAGAAAATATGTAATGTAGTTGTTGTTTTATGAACAGGTGATTAACCATGGGGTGTCCCAAGAGTTGATAGATGATGTCATCAAAGTATGTAGGGAATTTTACAAGTTGCCGATTGAGGAATTGGCAAAGTATACTGAGGAAGAAGAGTTGAGTGAATTTGAGCCAAATATTGACCAGAAACCAAAACTTTTTATTGAAAAAGAATACAAGCCTAAGAAGAATGGCAAAAATGACAAGGAAGTCATTTTCTGGAAGGACACTTTTGCTCATTGTACACATCCTACTAAACCAGACCGGATCAATTCTTGGCCTGAAAAGCCAGAACAATATAGGTACAGAAGTACTCTCTCCGTCCTTTTTGAAAACAGACTCTCTATCTCATTGAGATTGTGGTAAAGTCCGTGTGGATATGTTGTTGTTGAGTATTTCTTTTGTTCCATTTTTCGTGGCACCCTTTCCTTTTTGGTCCGTCATCCCAAAAAAATCTTCCCTCCAATCTCATTTATATGTCGTCCTTACTATAATGATGATCCTTAATATATATCATTTCACAAAATCAATGTGTAAATGACATTGTTCTTCCTATTTTACCCTTGATAGTTAATGAGCTTTGACTATTGAAATCTAGCATATTTAGTATCATTAATTGAAAACATGACTACAAAAAAAATATTAAATAAGGGCAAAATAGTAAAGTCATATTTTTTTAATGCAAGTGCAATCACAAAAGATGACATATATATAAAAGGGACCAGAGGGAGTATCACTTTACTTTAATTAGAAATAATTTAATTTTAAAATTCTTCTTTTGCCCTTAATAAAATGATTCTCAGTTACACAAACATCTAACAATGATTTTACACCATAAATTTTTAAAAAAATTTCTTTTTTTTCTTAAATATTGTGTCATCAATATCTATTTTAAGACTCGACTAATTATTATTGTATGTTATCAGGGAAGTGATTGGAAAATATACTGAAGGGGTAAGGAAGACAAATATGAGGATTTTGGAACTAATGAGTGAAGGATTAGGACTTGAAAAGGATTACTTTGCAAATGAGCTGAGCCATATTCAGTATATGGCTATCAACCTTTACCCAAAATGCCCCGACCCGGCTGTAACAGCTGGAGCGGTCGAACACAATGACGGCGGGCTCATCAACTTGCTTCTTCAAGAATTGGGCGGCTTGCACGTGCGCCGTCAGAAAGATGGACAGTGGTTTGCTGTTGAGCCCATTCCTGGTGCATTGGTCTGCATCAATGGCATGATCTTGAAGGTCCGTCGTTTTATATTGAGTAACAATTTAACTTTACGATATTCATAAATATCAATGAATTGTTTTAGATTACAAGTTTTTAAAATATTCTTTTTTAAAAAAAAATTGGTGTTAAGTTACTACTTCACATAAAATGAGACAGATGAAATAAGAGATATCACACGTATGGATAGATTTTTCTATGATATCCTAACTACTTTAGTTAAGTTATCTATATTGATTCCGAAAACATTATAGGTCTTTTGAGACAACTTCTTTTCATATGATTTTAGGTGATCATCTTGACTTCTTTTAACACTTCAATCAATATATTTTCACTGGACTCATACATTTAAAGGCCGACGCAAAACTTTACTAAATTAAATTATCTCATATGACCTAACTCTAAATTATCATGTTAAAAAAGGGCTTGATAAACTCGTCAACTTTGTGATTTAGAGCTGATACGCCTCTCATTATAAAAGTGGCTTGCATATATCTCTACCATTACACAAATGACACAAATATACCCTTTTCGTTAAAACAAAGTTCAGGGATATATTTGATGATTCTCGCGTATTTTTTAACTTGTTTGATTTAACGACTAATTTTTATTCCAGGTGGTAAGCAATGGGAAGTTAGAAAGTGGAACACATAGAGTGGCTACCAATTCAGTGAGAGACAGAATATCTGTTGGGTGCTTAACAAGTCCTGCTTGTACTGGAAAATGCATAATTGAGCCAGCCAAAGCACTTTTAAGTGAAACTAATCCACCTAAATACAAGCCATTCTCATACACTGAGTACTTGAAGATTTACTTCACTGACACTTCTGAATTTGAAGCTGCACTCAATCCATACAAAATCTAATTAATTTATCCCTCTGGATAGATTAATTATTATTCATGTGTTTCTTGATTATGGGGTTGAGCAAGTAATTGTGTGTGTTTTATGTTATGTTTTTTAATTTTTAATTTCATGCTACTAAGTATGTATTGTACTTCCTTTGTATCGTTTTCGAGTTTGTGGTATAAATAAAAATTTTCAATGAATAAAGATCATGTGTTGGAGTAAATTATAAGTTGAACTATTAAACGTTTTTATTGTCCCTTTGTTTACCTCTTAATTGAAAAAGATCATGTGTTGGAGTAAATTATAAGTTGAACTATTAAACGTTTTTATTGTCCCTTTGTTTACCTCTTAATTGAAAAAGATCATGTGTTGGAGTAAATTATAAGTTGAACTATTAAACGTTTTTATTGTCCCTTTGTTTACCTCTTAATTGAAAAAGATCATGTGTTGGAGTAAATTATAAGTTGAACTATTAAACGTTTTTATTGTCCCTTTGTTTACCTCTTATTTATCTAGTTTTGCTTCAAAAAGTAATATGATGACTTTGAAAAAGAGTGATCTTAATCTTTTGACTTCTACTTGTACTATGGACATATTTTTAAGGTCAAAACTCGAAAAGCGTCTATGAGACAAAACTTATTTAATCATAAAGTTTGTCTGTGAGACCAGAGGAGTTAAAAGTTCGAGACAGTATCTTTGAGGTCATTCTTGCAAATCACTCGTTTTGTTAAACTTAGAAGAAATTTAAAGTGGAAAGATGATAATGATATACAGAGATGGTAATGACCAAGGGAGGATCTAGGGTGTAACGAGGGGTTCCTCATCTATAAATTATACTTCGTATAAAAGATATTTTTTACTTTTTTTTTAAATGTATATTTATAAATTTTGAATCCACTCAACATAAGATTAGAGGTAAGGTAACAAAGATAACAAAAGAATCTCTCCAAGGTGATAAGTGATAATGGGCCAATAGCAAGACTTGGGCCGAATTACAAATGCATGTTATTGGGCCGAATTTCGTATACTATCCAGTGACTGAAGCAGCAAAACTTTATGTATAATTTTTACGTAGATCCTATAGTATTAAGAGCTAATAATGTTATTTTTCTACTTTTTTTTTTAAATTATAAAAATCTCTTAAAATTTATGAGTTATTTCAAGAAATATCGCTAGACTTCTAAATAGATCAATAGATATCCAGATACACAAGGGAGGTATACATCAGAGAGGAGAGAGATGTATCAGAGAAGGGGGGATAGAGATGTATTAGAGAGGGGATAGGACATCTAAATACATAGGGAATTTATGTATCTGAGAGGGGATTTATGTATCCGAGAGAGGGATAGAGATGTATCTGAGTGGGAATTTTTGAAATTCTCTTAAATAGTAGAAAATTTTAGAGATTATAATAAAATAAAATGTGTATTTAGGTAGTTTTTCCAATTATTTATTTTTTTAAGAAACAGTCTAATTATGATTGACATTGCATCAAAATATTACATTTTTCTTACAAATCATTTATACAATTGAAGTAAAATGGTACTTATATAATATTTGATTATATTATTGAAATTAAATAGTACTTGTATATTTCCTATTTTTCTTACTAATAGAAAATGACAAATACATTGTGAACAAAACAAAGTCAACGGATTTGTGTTTTTGACGTGACTTGTTGCTATGTTCAATTAATTAAAAAGTAGCATCACTCACAACTTACAACCAACACAATAATCAAGATAACTAAGTAATTAATTATATAATTATTCAATTAATGTTATTATCACAATAAGAAGAAGGTCAACGGCCAAACATATGTACTATGAACTTCTATAAAACCAAGAAAATTGAGTTTGAAAAAATGTACTTCAATATATAAGCATACAATGGATTCACTAAAAAGGTAATTAACTCGAAATTCTAATGCTTAGTTCTATTGTTAATCCATCTTTATACTAATTTGTTTCTCATTGATCTTATTATTCGGATATATTTATTTGTCCGGACCTTCTGCGGGAATAATTTGGAAGATCCAAAAGAAAGAACAGGCTCAAGGCCAACAATCAAATAATTAGTGAACCTTAGAGATAGAGAGATATTTCTATTTTCATATCTGTAATAGTGCAAAAATAATGCCCAACTCCAAGTTATTCAAACAAGCAATCGAAAAGATTCTGGAGCATCTTAGGGTACACTTTGGATCTCGTTCCTTTTGCCAAACGTCCCGACTTGGAAGCCCCGTTCACCTTTGATATTTCAATAGATCTTCTAAAATAAAAAAACATTACTTCAGTCTTAACTATAACTACATTATCTTCCACCCCCTTCCATAACAATTTCGATTTCCTATCGGGCTCTCCTTAGCCTCTGGCTTGGGCATGGTGAAGCAAGGGGCCAATGAGATCGATACTAATCAGTTCTCCCCTCTTCAATTCCCAATGAACAACATGATCTTGACCTATTGTTTGTTCAATTTGATACTTAGTTAATTCTCTTTCGTTGTAAATCTAAAATCAAAATGATCCTCCTAATTTTTTTCGATTGTGAGGCATAATCATTATTTTTTTCCTGGGCAGCAATGAGGATGTTTCAAATGTTGATGTGATTAGTGCAAAGAATTTGCTCTCCTCAGGTTACACTTATTTAGACGTGCGATTAGTAATTAAAAAGTATTTTTTAAAAATAGTAAAAGTAAATTAATTTGCATTACTTTAGGAAATTTTGATGGTTCTCATTATTTTGGGTTTGCAGGACAGTTGAAGAGTATAACAAAGGACACATTGATAAGAAAGTTTTCTACATTATCATGTTAGAATACGTCATTTACTTGTCATTTATCAACACTTATTAAACAGAGGTACCAATCTATAATCACCTTTAAGTAACTGATAATAACAATAATATACTCAGTGGAACTTGAACATCTCTTGTAATTGAGTGAATCTAGCTACAACTTCAAAAGCGAAGTGAATTCACTCGTAAAAACGTAATAATTGAAATTAAACTTATAAAATTTAAATTTCGCTTACGTCTTTGTCTAGTAGTTGAGTACATTAATAAGAAGACATAATTGTGATCCATTTTCAAGGGATGCAATAGTGGAGGGAGAGGACTTCGCGCATGTGTCGATCTCCTTAATGCGGTCAGTGAGCCTCTACTTCAAAGAGTGTGATGTAGACAATAGTTGATTTTTATTTTTTTTTAGCTGAATTTAGTCTACATGAATAAAGTTTATTTTTTTAAAAAAAAATTGAGTGTAGGGGTACAAAGATGTAAGAATAAGTCTTCACATGTAATAATGAGGAAAATTTGGCATTTCAAATTAATAAGCATGTAAAATTTATATGTTATATTATAATTTTAATTTGTTGTGTCTTAGAGAATTTTCTCGAGACTTTGTGTAGTATTTTTATTTTTGCTAAAATTTATTTGAACCTGAGATCTTATGATTCTTAATTTATCTGATTTATCACTCTGTCAAATTTTTGAATGCTTAGGAATAGGGTAAAATACCCAAATAGCCAATTTCAGCACCGATAACTGAAAAATAAGTAACCACTATCTTTGAAAATTTGGAACTTTGTATTAATTGGTTATTTTTTAGAAATATGATCAAAAAGTGATCGGTAGATGTTATTTCTATCTGGGAGTGATAGTCCAATTTATTCGATGAAATCCATATTAGACAGCCAAGACAGCTTATAGCATTAACATTAGAAATGTGACATAAGAAAAATCATAAAGAAATTAATACGTAGTTTCTTTTTGTTTCAAAATATTTGTCATGTTCGATACTTAAGAATCAATTTAACTGGTCTTTACATTGGATCAGATTAGTCTAATATTTTAAAATTAAAACTTAAATATTCACAAATTACATAAAAATTACGATTCTTCTAATATCATCAAGATTTTAGCATACGTGTATCTGACGTTTACATGTGGATTGTTTATAAGTAGTCGCTAAGAAACTCAATTATATATTATTTGGTTCAATGTTGGTGTTAAAAAGAAAAAGAAAAACTTAATTACTACTTGTTCAATTAATTATTTGCATATAAGTGCAATAACAATTCATATGGAGAACTTTCAACAGACAAAAAAAAAGGATAATATTCAACTTCCCTTTGGAAGTTGTTGAGAGATCAGAATCTTCAAGAAGAAGAAGAAAGTAAAAATAAATGAATGTGACTCGATTAGACATAACGATGACAAAATCAACTTATAAAATTATGACTCGTTTAGGTTTAGACAGGTCAATGGATACCTTATTTTATTGGGGATATTTAATAAATAGTCTACGCTTGAAACTTGTCAAATAGCTATATTTTACATGATTATATGGCATAACCTCAGTTATATGTTACCTGGAGAGGAGTAGAGAAGCGAGTCACATCGAGAGAGGCGAATTGTATATGTATATTTGTTAAATTGTATATATATATCTGTCAAATAATTATATATGTATAACTAATATACATATGTATATGTATAATTAATATACATATGTATATGTATATCTAACAAGCGATATTGAGAGAGGGAGAAGAGAGGGCAGAGAGTGGAGAGAAGTGAATTGTATATGTATATCCCTCGAATTGACTATGTATATCTGTCAAAATAATTATATATATGCAATTGGTATACATATATAAATGTATATTCTGAAGAAATTGCAGAGAGAGAGAGAGGAGAGAGAGGAAGAGATGATAGAGAAAATAACAATAAAACTCTAAGTATAGCAACAAAACTCTAACTATATCGATAAATTGTAATTTTTTCAAACTGTAATGGTATAATGTAAATACATATCGTATGTTTGCCTAGTTACGTAATTTTTCTAGTTGGAAGAGCTTCAAAATTTAAATTCATTATATTCCTTGCTGCTTAACATTTCGAATTAATCCCCTTAAGACGTGCGTTATAAGTCGACCATATTTAATTAGAAAAATATATTAAAACTACTTAATGCCTATAAATTATAATAAATATACAATCTAATCAGTACCCCTCTACACAAATTATTAAAATAAATAAATGTATAAATTTTTCGTCAACTTCAATCATACATGTACCTGGGAAAATAAAAGGTCAACGAGGGACTCATAAAGGATTGGAACATGCTTAATTAGTTCTAGCTCAACCAATTTAATCTCTTGGGGCCTATAATTAATCAAGCACAAGTACTATGGAGGAAATACCAGTAGTTGATGGAATTCGAGCAGCTTCATTGAGGATCACTGATTATACATCATCATCACCATCTGTTATCACTACTACTGTTTCTCTTTAAAAATACTTGAAATGCTTTATAAGCGTATATTTCGTGCGAAAGGTATTTAAAATTTCTTTCTCATATTCTATATTCAAATTCCTTCACAAAATTGATCTTATGCTAGCTACCTTGATTGAACACAAGAATTGAATCTGAATCTCGATTTTCAAGTTACATGGAGTGTCAGATGAGTAGGTTGAGTCAATATCGAGCTAGTTATAGAGTAATAGATTGGATCAATATATAAATGGTCATGTTGGAATCTTCCAAAGTTGCTCAATTCAAAACGGAGTTAGCTATTCAAGATTTTTAGATCCATGAAGCACTGTCTGATCGTCTATTATGTTGAATTGTGTAACCATATCATTATTACAGTTGATAGCAGAGCTCGTGGGAACGTACATGTTGATATTTGCTGGTTGTGCTGCAATAATTTTGAATATAAACAAGGACAACGTTGTCACACTACCTGGAATTATTGCAGATGAAACATTTATCTGGGGTTGCAATTGGAGCCACTGTTTCACTTGATATTTTATTCTCTGGTACTTCTCTGTTCACTTCAAGTTGTTATTTTGTACTAAATATATGTCTATTTTAAATTAAAGAAAGAAATTTTTCGATAATAACACTTGGTCTGTGGTCCCTAAGTTATTGGTTGAATTCTATTTTTTGATCTTTGTAATATATGACACAAAAAATAATCAAATATATTGCATCTGACTATTTGTACAATATCTTAGAGTAACAACTTGGTTATATATTTATTTATCCGCGCAATTTTTTCTTTGAAACAAAGGCCACTAACAGGGGCATCAATGAACCCAGCAAGAAGTTTGGGACCAGCAATTGTTACAGGTCACTACAATGGGCTATGGATTTACATTATTGGGCCAACTTTTGGGGCCATATTTGGTGCTTGGACTTATAATCTTAATGAGGTTCACAAATAAATCTTGGTATGAATTCATATCAAATCTTCATAGATTGTTCATTAAGTGCTCATGATACTAGATCTAAATGGGTAAATTATGTGATTACGCAAATATATGATACGTATTTATATTATACAATTATAATTTTAAAAAATTATAATTTATAGCTTTAGTTAAAGTTTTATTG
This sequence comes from Solanum virginianum, assembly GCA_000787875.1. Lineage (NCBI taxonomy): Eukaryota > Viridiplantae > Streptophyta > Magnoliopsida > Solanales > Solanaceae > Solanum > Solanum virginianum. The sequence continues at coordinate 27,608 of DF358309.1, forward strand.
TTATTTTCTCTCTCCTCTCTTCAATTTCTTAATAGATATACAAATACATATGTATACCGGTTGCATATATATAATTATTTGACAAATACACATATTAATTCAAACATATATATATATATATATACACAGTTCCTCCTCTCATCTTTCTCCCAATCTCGCTTGCCAGATATACGAAATATATGTATATCAGTTATATATATAAAATTGTTTGACAGATATACACATATAATTTGACAAATATACATATATAATTCGCCTCCCTCGACTCTCTCTCGATCTCAATCACCTCTCTCCTATAATCTGTAGCTATAAATTGTAATTTTAGCAAATCATAGCTATTTTTTCCCATATTATATTTCAAATTCTCTTTTCATAGTGCTAAAAACTTTAAAGATCAAAATCAACAATCTTTGATTCGCTTCTGTCAGAAATTCTTATGATATATTAAGCTTGAACAAGAGGCTAATTTAACTATATTAAGACTTCGATTGTATATCATAAATGTGTTTGAGGGTTAGTTTCACGTATGATTTCTGAACATTTAATTTTTCATATGAAGGGATGAAGGTGTAAAAGAGATTTCAGGTTCAACAAAAGCTATAGAAGTGTCTTCCAAAGACAAAGTTATATGCAATTGTGGTGAAGGGTGGTCATGTATTGTCTCTAAGACTGAAGAAGCAGAAGTTGGCAATATCTTCTTTGAATGTGCTGAAGGTTGCCTTTGTATTGTTGATGAAACAAATACTCTAAATAAGCATGTATATGTATATGAAAAGAGTAAAAGAAGAAAGAGTTACAAAATGTATATTTAAGGGGCATCAAATCATCATTGTAACATTTGGCCAGAGAAAAAAAAAACATTATCGTATCTGAAGATTCATGACTTATAATTCTTTCGTTATATCTGTATTTTAATGTGTACTTTTGAACTTTGGTGGTTAAGTTTTAGAATTACTGAAGCATGCATAATTCAAGGGCAAAGCTAACTATCATTTAAGATACGTATTTGATGGAACTCAATAATTTTGATTCAAATTTTATATTTATTTTTTTTGAGATTATTTAATTATATATACTATTACTTTAAAACCTAATATACCTATACTTAGATAGTAAAAGGGAAAATCCTTAAATCAAAAGTTAAGTTGCTGAAATACTCTTCTAAATAGTTAGGAGGAGTTTGGTCTCTCTCTTTTTCTATTTTAACTTTTTTCTAGACTTTGAACTTTGAAAATCAAGTTTGGTCATAAAATTTCAGAAATAAACTTCAAGTTAAATTTTTTTAAAAAATTGAAAAATTGTTTTTAGTTTTTTCATCACTTCAAAATACTCACAAAAATCCAAAACAATTCTAATTTTTGGATATCATTTTTCACTTAAAAAATAAATTGCTTTGTTTCAAATACTTGCATCTTTTATTGCCTAAGCGTCCAATCTAAATAAAAGAGAAAAAAATAATAAATACAAAAAATAGAGCTTACATTTGCCATATATTTTACGCTAGAGTTTAAAATTTTATCTTCAAATTAATATTTAACTTCACAAAAAATTATTTTAAGACTTTCACTCACTAATTTTTTTTAAAAAAATCAAGTAAAATATATGTTCAAACATAATTTCAAATTCCAAAAATCACAACTTCAAGAGAAAAAAAAAATCAAATATTCAAGTTTTAATTTTCAACTTCAAAATATACGATAATAATGAGAACTTATAACTAGGCATTTGGACATGAGATTTCATCTCGTGATTTTAAATCATGAGATCAAATTGATATTTGGACATGTGATTTCAAACCATGAGATGAAATCCCAAATTCTCCAAAAAAAAAAAAACTTGATTGAAAATTTCATATCATGATTTCACATTTTCTAAATACAAAATTTTGACCCACAAATCTATATTTTATTTAAAAAAAAAACTCCATTTTATATCTACCAACCATTTATTTCATATATAAATAATATTTATTGTTGATATCATTTTTCTCATACGTCTCTTTAGTAATTTCTTATAAAAATATTATTTTTGTTGGTAGATAAATTTTTTTTGGCACTATCTCAATATTATATTAGCGAGTAACACACTACAATTCATATCCAATTTTACTTTTTTATTAAAGTAAAGTTTGATCAATAAATATTATATTTTTTTAAGAATAACTTTGTAATGATGTGTTACACTTTTGTTACAAACTTTTGATTATTTGATTAGATTAGATTATTTTTAAAAAATGAGGCTTATGAATATTTTTTTTATATTTATGAGCAAAAATACAACTTAAAATCCAAATTGTGTGTTTAAATAAAATTTTAACTTTATCCCATAAAATTTTATATCATAATTTCAAATTATAATTTTATCTCAGATGATCAAACAAGCATATTAATTGGGACAAAACTTTATAGAAATTAGGCTTTAGATTAACCTGGACTTCTCCCTAATAGTTTCATACTCATTGAGACAATAGTTTAACATTAAAAAGAAAATCAAAAAGAACAATTCTTTGAAACATGATAAGGCAAAAAATAACTATAATTTGCTAAAATTACAATTCATAGCTATGTATAGGAAAGAGAGAGATGAGCAAGCCTGGAGAGGGAGGAGAGAAGTGAGCGCGTGGGGGGGGGGGG
>DF358309.1:35572-56120 GCA_000787875.1 Solanum virginianum
CCCCCCCCCCCCCCTCCCAATTTAGCTTCTTGCCTACTTCTAATTCATGCATGAGGCTGGCTTTCTGACTTGTGACTTTCTTGTCAATTCTAGGATAGCAGTTAAAAAGGAAGAAGATGGACGCGTATTTGTATTAATAATTTTTGTTTTTCTCTGTTGGGGTTTGGTATTTGGAAAATGTTGAGGGAGGTTCATTCACTCATGCAATTAGTGATGTATAAGATATAAATTTTGGATGGTGGTTCAATTAAGATCAAAGATGGGAATTTGGAGTTTGCTGCTTGAAGATGTTTCCTTGTTCTAACAAACTAGAGGAACTAAACATATGACAGTCATAATGCAGTTTTCTGCATGACTGAAAAGCCACTCATATGTGTAGAAGGGTAAAGGGCGGACCCATTATCCCTGAATTTTGAAGAACGTGGTTGGCCTCATAGAAGGTATTTTTCGGTCATTTAAACAAAGCATGATGAAACATACTACAGTGTCAAGTTCAACATGCTCAAGGGATGAGATTTGTGGTAGATCTCTGCCATTTCTGCACTGAGAAGTAAAAAACACGAAAGTGATTGATTACGGAAATAGTATTGGAAGCACCGATATTAGGATTACCTGATAGACAGACACTCCTTTTATATTAATTATTGATACTCTTTTCTATTAATTTTCCTTGGGCTTTGGCTTCTGATAGAATGGGGCTTATTTCCTTCATTAGCGATGCTGTCCGTTTGCTTTTGCTCTTTAACTGCAGCGACATTAGAATCTGTCTCCCTGTTTTATGACCAGACTTTCAGCAGTATTCTTGTTGGTAGTATTCTTCATTAGCTTTCTTGCATGTTTAAAAGAATTGCACAAGACATATGCAATTACCTTTCTCTCTTGGTTCAAGTATGTATTCGTTTCTCCTCTTTGTATGCGAGTTTAATCAATGTGTTGCATTATATTATTATCAATTTGTTAAATTTAACTTAATTTAGAAATTAAATGAATTGTCTAACAGATAAAAGTGGGTCCATCTTCATCTATAGTTATGTTGCTTCCTTGTCGATCAGTAGATCCTGAGATGTGCACATCCAAGTCTAGGAAATTAAGAACTTACGTTTTTAGATATTATCATATCTTTATTGTCAATGTTATTGTGGAACTTGTTAATTTTTTCCGTTCTCTTAAGGGTATGTGCAGGCGAGTGGCCACTTCTATTATTATACACTTATTTTGATAAAAAGATGTTTTCTTCTTTTAACTTAATATTGTAGTGTTTGATTGATGAGGAATCTCTTTACAGTTTGTGTTAAGTTTACAGCAGTTCTTTTTTTTTCTGCTTACTTCATGTTTTCTTCTCTGTTGTAGATTTTCGAATTAGAAGCAGCAGCAATGTCTCCAGCATCTAGGTCCAAGTCAAAGGACAAAAAGGGTGGGAAGGAACCACCGAAATCTGCTTCAAAACCTTCAAGTGTAAATGCAGGTGCTACTACACCAACTAGTGGATACAATCCTCTTTTAGGAACATTCCATACGCTTGAGACAGCTCCTGTGACTTCAAATGTTGCTCTTCATGTGAACGGTCGTTTCAGGAATATTGACGAGACAGATGACCATAATGGGCACTCAATTGGACCTAGCAGCGAGTATGATTCTGTTTCCAATAATGGTAGCTGGTCTGGTGAGTCAGAGGACCATAAAGAGAAAATCTCCAACGCCCCTCCCAGGGCAGAGATAGTACCTGGCTCTGATAACGACAAGCGGGAAAAAATCCGTCAGAAAAATGAGAAGAAGCATCAACGTCAAAAGGAGAGACGAGCTCAAGAATTGCATGAAAAATGCAGTGGCTATCTCATGTCAAGAAAGCTGGAAACACTTGCCCAGCAGCTTGTGGCTATGGGATTCTCTCACGAACGAGCTACAATGGCTCTTATCTTAAATGAAGGCAGAGTAGAAGAATCAGTGTCATGGTTATTTGAAGGTGGTGAAGAAGCAGATAAACATAAGGAACATAATCTTGATGGTGGGGGTAATTTGAAAATTGACATTTCAGAAGAGCTTGGTCGAATTACCGACATGGAAAATAAGTATAAGTGCTCCAAGCAGGAGGTTGAAAGAGCCTTAGTTGCCTGCGAGGGTGATCTTGAGAAGGCCGAAGAGACTTTGAGGTCACAAAAGCAGGAAGCGCATTCTGCGCCATGTAAGGCTGATGAAAGTGGTGATCCTCCTACTGTGGGCAGTGGCAAGCTTCCAAATACCTCCAGCCAGAACTTACTAAGAACACCTGTAAAACCTTCGCCCAACGTAATATTGCCTAAAAGGGATGATAGAGACTTCAATTATACCAAAGCTGCAGCCTCATCAGGATCTTCTGCTGATAATGGAAGCAAAAGTATACAATCATTGAAAAGGGTTCAACCAAAGTTGGAGTGGGCCAAGCCACCACAAGTGGCAGTGCCTGCTGACAAAAGGTGGCTAAGTGCAGGATCAAATCCTTCTGTTTCCTATTCTTTGGCATCTCCTTTGCAAGCATCACCCCTATCTTCCAAGTCAGAAGGTCGGTATGTTGCTTTAGGAAATGAATTGAAGAATCTACAGCTAGGAACCGTGAGAGAACCAGTTATAGTTATGCAACGACCCAATCAATCTATTAATCCTAAGCAGACTCCCACCGCAACTGTTGGCTCTTCTCCCCCAGTAACTACAGCAGGGTGGTTTCCTAACAATACTGTTGAGACAGTGAAACCCAATGGACTGATGCCACACATCCCTGGAACAAGAAGTCTGAGCTCAAATGGTCTCAGCACAAACCAGTTGTACAGCCAACTTCAGTATCAACAACATCAGCAGCCACAGCAATTTGTTTCTAGCAACGGCCCAGTTGAATCGCCAGGAACAAGCCGGGGTAATGGTTTGTGGAGTAGAACAGGTGCTTTGCAGACACAAACTCTTTCTGCAGCGTCCTCACTTGGACTCTTCTCTGGGTTGGGCACTAATGGTATGTCTGGGTCATCGTCTCTGGTTGATTGGAACAGTGGCGGCGGCTCCATGGAGCAGCTAGATTATGCTAACATAGACTGGAGTTTAGATCGTGGGTCTTCATCATCAAGAACCGGTGGCATGTGGCCAGGAATGAACCCTTTAATGCAAAACAACGCACGTACATATGATTCATTTACCCCTGGGCTCGGTGTTACATCTGCCATGAGACCTGTTCTGTCCAATAGCGGTGGTGTGTCGATACCTGGGCTGCAGGAACGAGCTGGTGCAGCGGAAACATCTACTGGTGGTTCTCGGGAGTGGACTTCTCCTTTTGAAGAGAGAGATCTTTTTAGCTTACCAAGACAGTTTGTTTCTTCTCCCTCCCTGTAGGGTTGATATGAGAGGATTTGAAATGAAATAAAGGAGAAAAAAAATGGAAGAGACCAGTAAATGTGCTTGAATTTGATGTTGGTTCTTATGTGATGCTATTTCCCTGTTGATGTTTATGATCCATCTTACTAGTGGTAGAGCATACCTGTCCTTTAGTTTACTCTTTTGGAACTAATCTTTAATCCAGCAACCTCCCCTAACTAAACCCCTTAATACTGCAGTGGCAAGCCTTAAAAAGAAAGTATTAACATCATATTTAGTATAGTGAAACTGCATCAAATTTGTGCGTTCACTTCAGCCTATCTTCTTGTTGAGAAACAAACAAGACTAGGAAATGGAGTATGAATTTGTTCCACAATTCATCATCATGCGTACTCGAGATGTATATATTAGACAACACGTATGTGATTCCTTTCTAAAAACAATGTTCACCTTATATATCAATGTAACTTTCCTCTCGGAGAAAAGTTTTGAACCCCTTGCTTTAGTGTTGCTAATAGTAGTCATGATGCAAAGTGAAGTTTGAAAATTCACAATTTAAACTTTGTTTATTTTTGTATTGAACTTCACAAGAAAATGGAAATTGAGAAGCTCCTTAGATTGGCAATGATGCGTATGATTGTTCTTGTTTATAACAACAGGGGTAGCAAATTGAAGAAGTTGCTTGTCATGCGTTAACCAAAGCTTCAATTCCTCCATCGTTTGTCCTCATCAAGTGAACAGAATTGTTAGATGGAAGTTTATAGCCCCAAATCCAAAATCCAGATGTTGTAAAAATGGTTTCCTTTGATGGTCCATCTCCTCCCCTCTAAAATACGTAACAATATTACCTGAGGAGAGGATGTTTTTCGCCTTTCTTACTAATTTTGGTAACCCAAGTTCCTCCTCATTAGAGTTTGGGGGTAGTGCAGGTGATATTATTCCTCGCTATCTGGACCCCGAGTTAGCACTGGTGGCAGAAGATGCAGCACACTTGTAGAGCAGTGCATTCACGGCCTCGTTGCTCCTTACATTTTGCAGGTCAATGGAGGATTGGAGATGGTCCAATGGAGTCCTGGATAAAATAAGGAGATGGGCTTGTATTTGAACTTGGAGCTAATGCAGCCCAATCCCTCAAGAAGCAATAGGCACTGCTTCCATCTCCTAGACTGACACTGACTGCTACTCCTCCACAATCAAAGTGGCTTAATTGAGATACAATTAAGGCGCCATCCACGCCATGTCTCCAAGGTGAACCTTGGGGGAATGTTGAATCTTTGACATTTGAATCAGGATGACTAGCAACTTTGTCCATTGGAGAATTGATTTGGACTTCCAAGAACTCAGCCCCATGGTCATCACACTCAATGGTCGCATTGTCTCTTGGACTTCCAGCCCATGGATAGTAATAACTTAATATTTTTTACAAAGAGTTTGATACAAGATTTGATACTTGTTTAGGCCCCATAAATAAAGGGCATATAAGTGTGAGAGGTTTGATGATTTTCTTGGAAGAGTTGATCTATCCAGGAAAGATTGTGCCATCTTTGAGAAGATTGGGGTGGGAGTGAAAGGTTTGATGATTTTCCTGGAAATTATGGATAGCATTCTTGATGTTTTTCATTTACAACTAATCGATCTTTATATATACATGAGCCATTAAATGTAAAAGGCGAACAAAATTGAGAGGAAGAATTGACATTTATTTATTCACCTAATTGTCAAGAAAAGTGAGTGATTTATCACTTTTTCGGCTAATAAATACAAACTTTTTTGCCTCAATAAGTAAATGCAAATTATGTACGTTAGGTACATACTCCCTCCGTCCAACTTTACTTGCCTCCTATACTATTTTGGGATGTCCAACAATACTTGTTCACTTTATGAAATCAAGAGACAAATTTACACTTAGTTCCTAATTTACCCTTATCATTAATTATAGTTATTTCCCTATTATATTTTTCAAGACATCGTATTTATTATATTCAAAATAATTTGGTAAATTACCCCATCATTCACCACTTCTTAATTTCTGTGCAAAATCAATAGGGGTTAAGTAAAGTTGGACGGAGGGAGTATCTTCTCTTTTTTTTCTGTAGAACGTTAGGTACATATCTGAGGATGAGAAGTTTAGAACAAAAGGAACGCACAGTTTCTTCACAATTCTTTTGCCTAACCTTGGTTAGGTCAAGTTTGGTATTATTTAAGATGGATTGGGGTGGGACTGGGCAAAAATAAAAAGCGGATTAAAATGAAGTTATTTGGGACTTTCCATCCATCGAGGAGCATAAATGGTAAGTTTTATAACGATGAGCGTATAAATAAATTCATTTTAACGGCGAGGATAAAGTCAAACAATAAAAGATAATTGGAGGTGTTTTTGACCTTTTTTCCTTTATTTTATTTCCAGTAGATAGTTAGGTACATTTCTAGGTGAAAAAGAAAATCGAAAGCTAGATACGCATCTTAAATTACTAAATTCCTTTGAAATTGAGATACTATTCTTGTCATAGAAAAATTCAATTAATCACTCCCTCCATCCCACTTTAGTTATCAAAATTTCCATTTTTAAAGTCTAATTATGTAGACCTAACATTTTAAGATATATTTTTTATAATATTGATATGAAAAAAATTTACAATCAATAATACTTTTTTTATTATTTTTTAATATCTAAATTTTATTTTAAAATATCAAGTTAATTTAGTCCAATTTAACCTTAAAAAATAGTCAAATTAACTTTCGAAAGGTGTAACTTGACAACTAAAATAACATAGAAGACGTAATATTCAGGACGATATAATAACATAGGAGGGGGTAAATTGAGTTATGCCTATATTTTATTTAAGTCATGGACCACATAATTTTAGTCGTTTCTCAAGGCTATTTTACGGAATATACAAATATATAAAATAACAACACAATATGTAACGTGAAAAGCACCCGATTCACAATAGCGACAAACAGGTTTATAGGATCTGTGCTAAATAAAATTCAAATTACAACCATTTGCATCTCTCCAAGTTACCCTTAATGTAGAGCTGGATTTCTTTAAGTTCTTACACTGCTTTTAAGAAAGTAGAAATAGTCATTTGTGGTGGAAAGAAAAGTTCTTTAAATCAGAAAATACTTTTACTTGTTAATAGGGTTGGAAAGAAGGGCTCGCTTGCGCTGTCGTTATTGTCACTTGTTCGATTTCGACTTTTAAAAATAATTGATTCATCGAGATATTATATTTTTGGACAATTTATTAGTGATTTGTGAGTTATTGCATAAGACAGTGACTATGGATTTCTCTTGTAATAAAAAATTTATTTAATTATTTAATCATTAAATTAGCCAATCCGAACCGATTGGAACTTCGTGGCCCAGTTTCGAATGGGATACGCATGGCTCCGTTTAACTTTTTCATATTATATTTGGTTTTTATGTATTTGGGCCGAGGATGCTTTGGGAACAGTCTATCTACCTTTACATATGGAGTCGAGAATCCAAATTTAGTCAAAAGGAAAAAGCTTGGAGCTGGATTTCTCTAAGTTGTTACCTAAACACTGCTTTTAAGAAAGTTGAAATAAGTGAAATTGCATTACTCGTGAAGAAAATTAGTAATAGAGTGGGCATGGAAGATTAGTAGCAGTACCACAAACATGTCATCCTCCTAGAACGTGCGTGGTATGTTGTTGTTATTGAGAAATAAATAAGACAGGAAATTATAATCTGCATTGGGAATGGAAGAAGCTGCTTAGGCTGGCAATCATATTCATGCGCGTTGTTGTTCTTGTTCATAACAAAAAACCCCATTAATAGGAGTAGCAAATTGAAGAAGTTGGTTGTCATGCTCGAACACACGCATTTCTTGTTCATTCAAGTTCACCAGAGCTTCAATTCCTCCATCATTTCTCCTTATCAAATGAATAACCTTGCTAAATGGACCCTTTGGTGCGCTTACTGTAATAGGCTTTCCGAATCCAAAATCCAAATCTTGTAAAAATGGAAACTTACCTACGTTACTCGAAAAGTAGATATTCTCCGATGTTGTATTTGCATCTAGCGTCTCCCTAGCACATTCTTTTGGGGAGAGGTTGTTTTTCGACTTTCTTATATCCGTTACTATTTTTGGTAACGTAAGTTGTTCCTCTTTGTCATATATAGGTGAGGAGAATCCGGAGACGAGATTTCCTATAGAGTTTGGGGGTAGCGGAGGTGATAGTATTCCTCGCAGATCGATCATCTGGACCAACTGAGATGACTTGAATGAGCCTGAATTAGCAGCACATTTGTAGATCAGTGCATTCACGGCCTCATTGCTCGTTACAGTTTGCAGGCCAATTGAGGATTTTAATGCACTTAGCTTTGTGGGGGTGAAAATAAACTTCTTTTGGACATTTTTCTGTCGGTCTGATCCAAGATCAGGGGCAGGCAATGGACCTTCGCCATCGATGCAATCCTGGAGAAAATAAGGAGATGGGCTTGTATTTGAACTTCGAGCTAATGCAGCCCAATCCCTCAAGAAGCAATAGGCACTACTTGCATCTCCTATCGCGTGGGACAGGCTGACACTGAGTGCTATTCCTCCGCAATCAAAGTGGCTTAATTGAGATACAATTAAGGCGCGGTCCACGCCATATACCCAAGGGTCACCTTGGGGGAATGTCAAATCTCTGACATTTGAATCAGGGTGATTAACAACTTTGTCCATTGGAGAATTGATTTGGACTTCCAAGAACTCAGCCCCATGGTCATCACACTCAATGGTCGCATTTTGTCTTCGAGTTCCAGCCCATGGATAGTAATAACTTAATGTTTTTGACAAAGAGTTGGATACAAGATTTGATACTTGTTTAGGCCCAATAGATTGGCTTTCGGGGTAGAAAAAAACGAAGGGCATATAAAAGGGAAGGAGGCGGCCATCTGCAAAGGAAAGCTTGTGCCATCTTTGAGTAGATGGGGTGGGAATGACAGGTTTGATGATTTTCGTCGAAATCGTCGATAGCATTTTTTCTTATAGCTACATTACAATTTACGACCAAGCTAGCTTTATATAGACATGAAAGGAAAACGATTAACTCACATTTATTTATGAGCCCAATTGCAAAATTTATTACTTTTTCAGCTAATAAACACTTCTTCTGGTCCCTTTTAGATATTGTTTAATACCATCTTTACTTGTCCCTTGTTGACTTGACACAAAGATTAACAAGTAGTAAATGATATGGATAGTTTTACCAAATTACTCTTTGAATATAATAAATATAGGGAAAGGATCTTGTCAAGTTATTTGACATCAAGTAACTGATCTCCATGATTAAAAGGGAAAGAATCCTGTCATGTTATTTGTCTACCTAAATTTTCAATGGTGGAGATGTTAAAGTAACTTGACAAGATCCTTACCCATAAATATTATGTAATAGAGAAATGACCATATTTAATGATAAGGGCAAATTAGAAACTAAGTGTAAAATTACCGCTTGATTTCATAAAGTGGACAATTATTGTTGGACATTTCAAAATAATATAGTGGACAAGTAAAGATGAACGAAAGGAGTAAAGGCATATTGCTTTTTCAGTGCATTTGTCAAAACATTGAATGCAAAGGGTGAGCTAGTAAATTTATGTTCTTATTAATTACATTTAAGAAAATGGACGAAGGAAATATTTACTTAGTAGGACGGGAAATTAATATGCTCGCCTTCATCGCCTCAATAAGTAAATGCAACTTATTGTAAGTTAGGTACATATCTTTTTTTTTTTTTTTTAGAAAGTTAGGTACATATGTATTTTCTACAAAGTTGTTGTTCTAACTATTTTAGCAATATAGATTAGATTACATATATGGGATTCCTTTTTTTAAAAAATAATATTAACCTTATATATAAAGTGTAAATTTTTTTTCGAAAAAATGAAAGCTGAACCCTTTTGCTCTCACTTGGCTCCACCCTGTTAAATCCATAGCATTATGTTGCTATAGTTTAGTTTCATGATGCAAAGCCAACTTTGAAAATTAAATTACTTGTAGTTTCACAATTTAAAAGCTTGGAGCTGGATTTCTCTAAGTTGTTCCCTAAACACTGCTTTTAAGAAAGTTGAAATAAGTGAAATTGCATCAAGGCATATTCGTCTGTAGAAGGAAGAAAATTTGTAGGCACAACATGAATATAGTGGCATGGAAGATTAGTACTAGTACCACAACTTTCGTTATTATAAATATCTATCCTGTAATGGTAGGGATAAGGTCCGCATACATGTCATCCTCCCAAAACGTGGTATGTTGTTGTTATTGAGAAATAAACAAGATAAAGAAATTATAATCTTCATCATCGTCCATATTGTTGTTCTTGTTCATAACAAGATAAAGTACTGTTGGTGCAAATACATTTTAATGTTAAAATAATAATATTAATTTGTATCATGAGTTAGTGGAGAAATATGGCAATAAGTTCCTATGTAACTCCTTTTGCTACTAACTCATATGAATTAGTTTTTGTAACTTCTCCCTCATTATTTTACCTCTTTATTCTTGCAACTTATGTAACATTTGGACTATTCATTTACCCAATTTATTATCCATTATCTTCCTATTCGTGAAGAAGAAAAATTACTCACTATAAATAATGGTGATCTTACTTTGTTTTGGGTGGAGAAAGAAGAGACAAGAAAATATAGAGTGGAGAATAATGAGAAGTATTATATTGTGTTTATATTGAGGTTGGTGAAAGAGAGAGTTGAGACAAAGATAATGTTCTACGTTTTCAACTATATTCATCATACCAGAGAGTAATTTATATATGTTGAAGGAAGTTGTTTTGTGTGGAGCTTTGGAGTCTTCAACTAATCCAGAATTGTTTGAGTCATACAACTTTGTTGAGTTGTTCTATCCTGGAGGGGACAAGTCAGAGATGTACTGTTGGATCGGTATAGATTATGCCGCAGTGGGCTTGAATAAGATAGCGAGATATTCGTGCCTCAATCTGGATGAATTTCTATTCAATTTTGTCATTTTATTTTCAACTGTAATTTGTGGCATATTACACCAACAAGTACAAATCGCGTTTCCTTTGATCTTCCCTCGTTCTATATGCATCTAGCATCTCTTTAACCATTTCATATTCTTTCGTTGTTCGTTATAACATTTTGCAGGCCAATAGAGGATTTTAATGCACTTAGTTGTGTGCTGGTGAAAATAAACCTCTTTTGGACACATTTCTCCGCGTTTGACCTAATAACAGGGGAAACCAATGGACAATCACCAATTGACGATGGTCTAATGGAGTCCTGGACAAAATAAGGAGATGGGCTTGTATTTGAACTTTGAGCTAATGCAGCCCAATCCCTCAAGGAGCAAAAGGGAAAGAAAATTTGGCATGACGTAGAAAGTTGACCTCAGAGCAAAAGTCTAAATATTGGTTACATTTTTTGTATCATGACTAACCTTTTGAAAATCATGATACTTGGTGTACTTAACATGGTCTATTTGTTCTACCCTAGGTTAGTTTTACTTGGTTCATTTAACATGGTCTGCTTTTTCAAGTTTTTACATTAATTTGGTTCGGCTAACCTATTTCACCTAAATTATTTTGTCAACCATTTGCAACTTTAAACAACAAACAAATAAACGAACAAAAAAATTACAGCTTTCTATCACTTCTGTAAGATTTTGATGAAAAAAGTTAACAAATATCTATTAGTTATAAAAGATTACCAAGAACATCAATGAATAGTGTATTTGGCACAAATGATTAAAACAAGTAATAACAGTAACACAATTAACTGTATTATTCAAAACATTCGAGAAAAGATTACAAGTGTATATTTTTTCAATCTTAAATTCAAGTGATCACCGACATAAAATGTGATGCTGTGGTAGGACTGCGTCATTTTTAACCAAAGAAGCCTCGAGTTTGAACTATCGGTATGGAATAAATTTATTGGCAATTTCACCCTCAATGGACCTTGTACTGTGTGATTTGAATTTAGTCGAGATGTGGTGGACCCGAAAGAAGGGGAATTGAATGAGTGTCAAATATGATGCGTTTTTAATGGTATAACAAACTGGGGATGTAGCTCAAATGGTAGAGCGCTCGCTTTGCATGCGAGAGGTACAGGGTTCGATCCCCTGCATCTCCACTTTTCTTCAGGTCTCTCTTCCACCTTAGATCTATCTTTTTATATGGTATCATAATCAAATTCATCAATTTATGTTATCGTATATCACATCAAGTACCAATGATATTAACTATTCATATTATCGTATACCACATAAATGATATTAGTCTCATTATAATGAGAAGACATATAGTTTAATCCCTTTCAATTTGAAATTTCTATATTTTTAAAGAACTTCACATAATTAAGAATTATTTTTTCTTGGGAAAAGATGTTTACAAAATATATATATTAAATAAAAGGATCAAATTAATCACATTAAAATTATTTATTTCTAACAATAATAAGGTTCTAACAACTGTTATAAAGAAATTAAAAATAAGGGAGATTAATGTGATGTAGTAAAACTATCAGCAAAATCTAATATATATAAGTTTGTGTTGTTACTTTGTATGGAAAAAGACTAGATCATGTTCTAAAAACTTTTAGATGTTAGACGATAATGTACTATCATTTCAATTCAAGAGCTATATTTGCGCAATTTCTAAGAATATGAATAAAACGCGCATTTGACCTTTCTTTTTAGTTGTCATAGTTTTCTTTCAAAGAGAAAAGATATGAAATTTGACTAATATTTTCATTTATAATATTGATATGAAAAAAATTATAATTTATATTAATTCTAATTTATATAGTTTTTGAATATCTAATTTTTCATTTTAAAATATCGAGTATAATATTACTTAAGTTAGCCAAATTGATTTTCGAAAAGATCGGTAACGGGATGAGTAAATGATAAATGTTGTAAACCAACAGATTATTACATCCAATATCCAACGCTCCTCTTTTCTAAGCTAAAAAATATGAAAATTTGACCGTTAAAAGAGTACGTTAAGCACAGTATAAAGCTCTCGAATTAACCCTTCTCCTTGCTTTCACAATCTGTGAAAAATAAATACATAGAGAAAAGAGATTTATCAGAGAGAGAAAAAGCAAGCAAAGAAATCTTCAGCTGCTTCCAAAAATGGCTAATAGAGACACAGTTCCAAAGAATTTACCCAAAGGTGAGGAAAAAGACGGTCTTTTTAGACCCCCTTTATTGTCAATTTCGTTAATTTTGAGGATTCATATACCCAATTACTAGTTATTTGTTGTTGGTTTTTCATTTTCTTGGATTAGTATTGAAAGAATTCATTTGGGGTTTATGAAAGATGCAATTTTTTTGAGTGAATCTTGATTGATCATGACGAGTGTTAATGTTTCTTGGGTGTTTCTCGTTAGTTTAGTACATGTTGATATGAGCTCACTGTTTAGGTTTTTTATCATTGGTAATGAAATTCTGGAGAGTTGTTAAAGCTGCATTTCCCTTTTTTATGATTCTTTTCATTTTCTTGATTTTGAGACGAGGTTATTCTGGAAATAACTTCTCAACGGAGGTAGTGGTAAGATCTGCATACATTTTGTTGGTGTTGTTTTCATTTTATTGATCACATTGCTATTCTAAGTCCGGATACTTGTTTCAAGTCCAATATTCAGTAGTAGTTCTTTTTAATTGTTAGTATTATTATAGATTTGTGCCCTGATAGAAAATGTGTAAACAGCCTCTAGTTTTTTCCCAAGAACAGTATTTGATGGATAGATATAAAGAGAATTAGCATAGTCATTTGAGTTGGTTGTTGATTTTAGTTTGTAAACACAAGTAGAGACTAATCCGAGGAAATACCCTGTAAACCTTTTTTCCTTGATTTCACATCCATTCCTCATGATGTATAGTTTTAAGGATAGTTATGTAAGAGATGGATTTATAGAATTAGACCTTTCTGAGCTTGAAAATATGGAATCTTAACAAGTTTGCATGTCATGTTTTTGAAACGAGGGTCTTCCGGAAACATCCTCTCTATCTCTATGAGGTAGTGGTATAATCTGTGTACATTTTACCCTTCCCAGACCCCACTTATGGGATTTCACTGGTTATGTTGTTGTTGTAACAAGTTTGCATGTCAAGAAAGAAAAACGAAAACCAAAGTGTCAAATTTGTGCCAGGCTTGGAGAAGTTGATGTTGATACTAGTTGTATTGTTCATTTGCTTGATAACATGTGCAAGGTAGCTCCAACAGGTGAAACACAATGAGCAAGTCATTAACAAATTTCTGCATTCCCTCGCTGTGATCTCATATAACATTTATCATCATTTTTCCATTTAACTGTTTTTACATTTGTTCACTGTCATTTGCGGACTCATTTCGTGGCCATGGTTTTTCATGTTTTGTATATTAGTACTGAGTTTAGCATCTTTACTGATATGCGAGTTTGAACTATCTAGTAGTAGGAGGGGGAGAGGTTAAGAAGAAGAATGGACAAGCAGATGGGAGAAGTAGGCGTGCTTTGGGAGATATTGGAAATCTCGTCACTGGTCCTGCTGCTGGAGCAAAGCCTCTAACTAAGGCTTCTCGCCCAGCCACCAGGTAGAATTCATTCACTCTCTACGCAACTCCCATTTTAGCCCCACAAACAACTCAAGATTTATATGCATTTTGATTTATCTTGTATAACCGATCACAACTTTCTTGGGGTTGAGGTGTAGTTGTTGTTGTTGGTTTTTTATCTTGTATATGTTCATGTAACTTGGATGAGAACTTTCACTATTCAGGAAGTCTGCTGCCCAGTTAATATCTAAGGGACAAGAACCAGTGCAGAAGAACAAGGTAATTGACTAATTTCCTCATTATCTGTATGTTTTGTTCACTAACTCTTTTCCAAAAATTGTCAAATTGGCTGCTTGTTTTGGTTTGATTGTAGAAGAAGCCTCTTGTAGAAGTAACTAAAGGAGTTGCAGCAAGGAAAGTTGGTGTTCCAGCAAAAACAGAAGTTACTAAAAAGGATTCTATCAAAGCAAAAGCCGGAACAATCACTGTTATATGCCCTGATGAGGATGTGAAAACCATTGAAAAGATCCCCTTGAATGAACGAAAAGTAGAGAAGAGTGGAAAGACTCTAACTTCTATCCTAACTGCGCGAAGCAAGGTTGTTTTTTCTTTTACCTCTCCATTTGCCGAAAATGTAGTAAGCAAGATCAGTATTTAGTGTAACTGGCCAATTATCTTTCAGGCTGCTTGTGGACTCTCCAACAAACCAATAAATCAGATTGTTGATATTGATGCTGCTGATGTTGAATATGTTGAGGATATTTACAAATTTTATAAGCTCACAGAGGTATAGCGAAAATCATCTGTCTCTGTATCCACTTTGATGTAACAAAACAGTTTTGTGACTTTATAGTATAGTGGATAAAGTTCAGTACTCATGAAATTGATGATTTGGCTGATTCAGGACGAGAATCAACCAAGTGATTACATGGATTCACAGCCAGAGATCAATGAAAGGGTGAGAGCAATTCTTGTGGACTGGCTGATAGAAGTACACAAGAGGTTTGAGCTGAGACCTGAAAGCCTCTACCTCACAGTTAACATCATGGACCGTTTCCTGTCAAAAGAAGCTGTCCCTACAAGGGAGCTTCAGTTACTTTGCATCAGCTCAATGCTTATTGCTTGCAAATATGAAGAGATTTGGGCTCCAGAGGTATAATATATAAAGTATTCTGAAAATGTGTTAAATCTGTTTAGTTCAAATTTATCACACTCTTATTATCTGTTATGTATGTCTGCAGGTTAATGACTTCCTAACGATAACAGACAATACTTATGTCAGAGACCAGATACTTCTAATGGAGAAAGCAATCTTGGGAAGGCTGGAATGGTATTTAACTGTTCCAACGCCATATGTCTTTCTGGTTCGTTACATTAAAGCTGCAGTTCCATCTGATCAGGAGGTATCGATCTATATTCTCAATGTGAATTTGCTGCTACTTAAAGCAAATAAAGACTGCTGGTTTAGCTGATTTTGCGGCTCTCTTTGTTGTTTTATAGATGGAGAACATGACATTTTTCTTGGCTGAGCTTGGGCTGATGAACTACACTACCGCGATATCCTACTGTCCATCAAAGCTTGCTGCTTCTGCTGTTTATGCTGCTCGAAGTACTCTCAACAAGAGCCCTCGATGGACTGACACTCTGAAGCATCACACTGGCTACTCAGAAGACCAGCTGAGGTAAAGAAAAAGTTAAACACTCTAGTCATTTTAGGATTGGTAATTCCACGAGTTTATGAACTAATTGTGTTGGTTGTATTGTTTGAAACAGGGAAAGCGCAAAGCAATTGGTTAGCTTCCACTCTGGTGCTGCTGAAAACAAGCTGAAGGCAATTTATAGGAAGTTTTCGAGTCCAGATACTCTTGCCCCCCTGCAAGAGAGGTTCTTTTAGGAAGTTCTTGAACAAAGATTGTGAATGTGTTAAGTCAGATCATGTCAAACTTTATGATCTCTGTTCCGAAGTCTGAAAAAATTCATACTTTTAAATGACTTACTATAAAGTCATGCCTTTCTAACTGTATGGTTCTGTGAATATTTGAATGTTGAGTGACAGTTTTATTCTTTGGCTCACTCACTAGGTGCATAAATTCCCTTCTCAACTGCTAATAGTTGGTATTGCACAGACAAAAAGAAGAATGAAATACCCATTTCTTAGTTTTCAGGATTGTTTAAAAAGTGAAAGGGTTTGAATGAAATACAACATGTGCCTCAGAGCTACGTACAAGAATCTGCAGATTCGTCATTGACTTTAACCTTCGTACCACAGCAGCTCTTTCTCTCGTGTGCCTCCACTTTCTTTTTACCAGAGCAAGCGCCGCCTTGATCATGTGATGCCTTCCCAAGATCTGGCATCCTCTCGATAAATTCTTTATTCTCTTTCCACACCTCTCCATTTGTATATACCTCCTTCTTCCATATCGGAACTGATGCTTTAAGCTCATCAATCAGAAACTTGCAAGCATCCAATGCATCTGCTCGATGAACAGACGAGATTGCAATGAATACACTAGTCTCTCCAACAGGAACCGTACCCAGGCAGTGAGCAACTGCTATCGAGTGGATATCCCATGATGATCGGGCAGAAGAACAGAGAGATTTAAGACAACGTATTGCCATTGGAACATATGCTTCATACTGTAGCTCTAAGACTTCTTTACCATCAAATGTATCACGCGTTGTACCTGCAAATGTTGCTATGGCTCCACATTTGGGAGAACTAACGTAACTGATATATTTATTGAAGTCTATTGGGCTATTCTCTTCCAAGATCTCTATGAGATTTCTATCCTCATCAGCCATTTGAATCACCTGTAATTCCAAAACAAAAACAACTAGGCTTCAGTTCCAATCCAGTTGAGGGTCGGCAATATGAATTCTCGTTATCATGTCGTGCTATTGACTGGGTTTTTGAGACGAGGGAAATCATAAAATATATCGTAGATCTATATACATTACAATAACATATTCAGTAGAATTTTATAAATAGGGTCTGAAAAAACTAAAATATAGCAAACCTACAGCCTCTCTACCTCTATGAGGTAGTGGTAAGGTCTGCGTACATTCTACCTTCCCCAAACACCACTTGTGGGATTCATTGGATATGTTTTTGTTGTGTATGTCGTGCTATTGACCTCATCTCAATCCAAAAAGTTTTACATATGAGAACTAGAAATAACTAAAAATTCACACACTTGTTCAAGTAACTCTGTGCCATTTTTCTTCCTTCTTTCCATTTTAAAGAAACTACCTCTCGGCAAAATTAAATAATATTCATAGGATCAAATTAAACAGGAAGGGATTAGACAGGACAGCACCAGTAGACTGAGTTTCATATAAGTTTTATCTGCTACCATAGACTATAATTGTCCAACCAATGGCGAAGTCAGGATTTTCATTAAAAGGGTTCAAAATCTAAAGAAGTAGACACACGAACTAGTTGAATGGGGTTCGACATCTACTATATATGCATAAAAAATTATTTTAATTGTGTATAAATAATATAATTTTCTGTTGAAGAGGATTCGGATGAACCCCTAAAACATAGCGTAGCTCCGCCCGTGTCCAACTATACCTTTAAACAATCAACTTCAAGCTCATGATCTTGGATTATACTTCTCAAAGACATCTTTCATGAATTCCTAAATCCTACAAACTCTCTTCATTTCGTCCCAATTTATGCGACACTTTTTGCCTATGATAGTCAATTTGACTAGTCTTTGAAGCTAAACTGGATTATATCAACTCAACAGTTTAACACTTAAATTCATATATTCAAAAACTATACGAAAAATACTAATCCACTAATTATGAGGACAATTTGAGATGTGAATATCTTTAGCAATTCAATTAGCATCAAGTCAACTCATGGCCAAGTGATTTGAGATTATAGAAAAAACTTTGTTTAATTGATTTGAAATATAAGGAATTGAGATCATTAGAAATTATAATCATGATTAATCGAATTTAAAGATTAAATCTTTGAAAATTTACCTGTACAATGAAGCGGCTGGCTGGCCGTTTGTTGAAGCCGCAGCTTTATAATTGGGAGCTTATCTTTCTGATTGTAGAGTTCAAGTTGACAATCTGCGGAACAGAAAAAATGACAAAGTTAGTCCCTTATTTTTTGTAGTAGGTGCAATATAGTCCCTCAAGTATTGATTGAGATATCTTGATCTTTTAAGTTTGTTAAAAATGTCATCTCGTTAAATATTTATCAAATTTTAATTTTAAAATTTAATAGAAATTATGAAAATCTTTTTTTTTTTAACAGAATTTATTTGTAGGTTCAATTAATTTACAAGAATCCTCCCTAATCACTATATACTTTTTATATAACAAAGAAGCAAGTTCAATAAAAATAAATTTATATAAATTAGGTTCTTCACTTTCTACAATAATATACTTAGTAGAATCCCATAAATAAGGTCTGAAGAGGATAAATTATGCTCCTCGCTTTCTAATTATTAGAATATAAAAAAAAATCACAATCACAATGATGTACCCTTTATTTACTAATTTTGGAGTTTGCTCACCATTTTGGCAAAGGTTTTTCTTAATTTAAAAAGAAATTGCATCGGAGGCAAATAAAGGGAAAGAGGATTAGAAAGTGAGGAATTCAACTTTCATCGATGCACAATTTATGTTTAAATAATTTTATATAATTCTTTATTCTTTAAAAAATTTACAAAAATTATTTAAATGATACAAAACTACAACACTTATTGATACAAATTACAATTCTTACTTCTCCATGTATCATAAATAAAATCTCTTAATGCTCCTGCTTTTTCGACATGTATATTGATTTAGGTTTTTTCTATATAAAAAAAATTAATAATTTAAAAAAATTGATATTAATTAAAATTAACTCTTAAAAATATGAAATTTGTATAAAATATCAATTAAAATTTCAAAATTCGCAAGTTTTGGCGCAAACAAAGAAAAGGCATTGACATTCTCAATGCTAACAAGAACTGCCATAGGTATCATATGCATGAACCAACACGATAAGTGCTAACTTTGATTTTTAATTTTTATTTTGCTTTTATTAATAAATTTTGGTGATAACATAACATAGATGATATATTTAAACTTGTTCATTAAAAATAATATATTATGCATATATAATTATCAAACAAATTGTATATAATCTATTGATTCGATTCATCAATTTCAAAATACTATTTATCCTCTTAAATATATACAATCAAACCAAATCAAGCATAAATAAGATTAATTTATTTAAAATTTAATATTTTTAAAGGCATTTTCAGGGCAAGTTTTGGAATGAGGCGTATCAATGATACTTCGGAATGCAAATGAAAATTGTAAATCCATAAAGCATACACCTAGAAATATTTTTCTACAATTATATTTTTGTTATTGGTAGGACTTTATTTATACTTATTTTTTGAATTATTGAAATCTACATTTACTTATATTCTCAATAATAAAATTATAAAATTGATAAATCATAAAATATATCGTAGATCTATATACATTACAATAACATATTCAGTAGAATTTTTATAAATAGGGTCTGAAAAAACTAAAATATAGCAAACCTTCACATTACCTCATAAAAATAAACAAATTATTTTCAAAAAATTCTCATCTCACTTTTTAACACATTGATTTTATGAATTTAATTCGACTTTAGATTTGGATTAATTTTTATCCTAATTGTGAACATGGTTCACCTACTCCTATAAACTTGTATATATAACGTATTAGGATAAAAATTATAGCCTTCACTGGTTTCACTGTTCAACTCCCAAGTGTGAATTATTCCTTTCCTTCTTTCTTCTTCTTCTTTCAGATTCCATAATACTCTTTTCTTGAATTTAGAGTCACTCCACCAGTCTCCAAACTGTTTGCTTTTCTTCTTGATTTGGTCTTTGTTTAATTTAAGCAAAACCCTAGTATTTTCTAGCTGAATTATACGGTATCTTTTGGAAGAATTGAATCAGAAAAAGAAAATTTTTAATTGAAGATCAGGCGGAGATGGCAATAGCTGCACCAGAACAGCTTAATCTTACGGAAGCTCCAACATGGGGGTCTAGAACTGTTGATTGTTTCGAGAAATTGGAGCAGATTGGTGAAGGCACTTATGGGTCAGTTCTTATATTTTGAATTATTTCTTCTACATGCAGTTTGTGCGTTTACTTGAGTTGAGGGTCTAGCGAAGATAGTCTTTTATCACTGGGTTTGTTGTTGTTGTTGTATGTTAAAGAAAGACTTAAAGTTATCATTTTTTTGCTTAAAGAACATGTTATTGAGTGTTGGAATGAAATGGGTTCGAATAGAACGGAATGAATACCTAGGATTTATATATGTAGGTCTCAATTATGTATCTGAGATCCAGTGTATTCACTATTTCATCACTTGTACTAAGAGAATTTGTGGATTAGTACTCTATTTGCTGCAAGTTACAGTCTTTGGCTACGTTTGACCTTTCATGTGTATTAGTTTATCCTGAATTCATTACAAATATGAAACTTTATGTGGAAAATGTTGGTATTCAGCAAATAGAATATATTTGGTGTTTGTGAGCTCCTATGTTGCTCAGATTCTTCAAAATTATATCCGGGGCATGTCAGATCCTCCGAAAAGTAGTGCATTTTGGAGGATCCTACATGGGTGTGGCAACAATTTTGCAGGGTCTAAGCATCGCAAGCGAGCTC
>DF358309.1:56197-78302 GCA_000787875.1 Solanum virginianum
TCAGAAGTTGGTAGAGCAGTATTTTAACTAACAGAATTGCGGGAAAAAGAAAATTTAGTTTAAAGGTTTCATTTGTTTGGCTTATAGTGTCGAAGACAAAAAATTTCAGCTCAAAGTTCTCAGCTTTTTGTGTCTCATCTAAAGAGTAGGTTAGTTTAAAGGCCTCATTTTTTTTTTTGGCCTACATGGTTGAAGACAAAAATTTCAGCTCAAAGTTCTCAGCTTTTTGTATCTCAGCAAAAGAGTGGCTCATCTTTTTTATGAATAAGCGGAGAGGTAACTAAGAAGTTGTCTTAAACTGTCTACATCATGTCTATTTTGGAACTTATACCAAAATGCTGAAAGAGAGACTGTTATACTTCAACACATATACTCTCCTTTTTCGTCTGAAACATATTTAGTTTCTTCATTTCCATACTGATCACCATATACATGCTGGGATGGTTTCCCAAATCCTCTTCTTGCCTTTTCCAACACTTTTGCTTGTCCAACCAAATAAGGGTTCCTTCATTGATCTTAGCGTAACCCCCTTCACATAATAAGTGCTCAGAATTGTCTGCTATAACCATATCATTGCGGGGCAATGTATGGGTCATAAATTTTCTTTGGAATGTTCTGAAAGAGAAGTTTGTTATTGACGTGTATAGGTGGGAACATGTACTTTGATGTGCTATACTGGCCTCTGAAAGTGGATATGATTTTCATAGAAATCAAAAGGCGAACATGGTTGTTAGATTCTAAATGGAGTGGGTAGTTAGTTGATGCATTCTAGCAGTCTAAACTGTAACTGGTGCTCAACAGTTTGTTCGTTAGATGTACAACTGTTAATGTGGCATATCTTTTACCTTGCAGTCAAGTGTACATGGCAAAAGAAATTAGAACAGGGGAAATTGTTGCTTTGAAGAAGATACGCATGGACAACGAAAGAGAAGGGGTGAGATTATTTTAAATATGATTTGCATTTTGTTAGTTCTTTCAAACTCTTCTCACTGAAACTTTGTCTTAACTTTCTTATGCAGTTTCCAATAACTGCTATACGTGAGATTAAAATCTTAAAGAAGCTGCATCATGAAAATGTGATTGACCTGAAAGAGATTGTAACATCTCCAGGTAAGAGTTGAATAAAATACATGTTTTAATCTTGTGTCATTTTTATTATTTACTAATGATTCCCTTTTTATGTGAACTTAAAAACCACACGCAAAAGCTACTTAACCTTTTTCCTTCTTACGAGCCCTTTTTGTGGTTTTCCTTCAGTAATGAAAGAAATTGTACGAAAGTTTCTGCCTTGCAATTGCATTGCCAGCAAAATTTTTTACCTTATCAAACATTTGCTATCTTTTCCACAGTAAATGTGTTAAATTTTTTACTGCGATCTTCATCAATACCCAAATATATTAAACTGTGAAACAGAGCTAAATTGCAAAAAAAGGTCCTTTTGATGTCAGATTTGACATCATAAAAATGTCCAAATAGTTTTGTGGAAGTTCAGTAATTATTATGTCCTTTTTTGTTGTTGTTCTTTATTTTGTGGTGAACAATCCTGTGAAAGTATCAATTTTTAATTGTTGCAGGTCGTGAGAAGGATGAGCAAGGGAGGCCAGGCAAGTGTTTCTAAATTCAGTTTTAGTTTTATATGGTGCTTTTACTGCTTCCCCCAAACCCCCTACCTGATGTCTTTTCTGATTTAATTTAGTTTTTCATATTTGAAGTAAACATATGAGTTCAATTGCAGATGGTAACAAGTATAAAGGTGGAATCTACATGGTCTTTGAGTACATGGACCATGATTTGACTGGGCTTGCTGATCGTCCGGGAATGAGATTTTCAGTTCCGCAGATTAAGGTAGCATAATTTGGCACTAACATATCTGGCAGCACTGCTGAGCAAAATTAGATGCTTGAAAGAAGAGAGCGAGTAGGATGTTGATATTCACTTTCTTTTTTGCAGTGTTACATGAGGCAGCTTTTGACGGGACTGCATTATTGTCATGTAAATCAAGTACTTCATCGTGATATTAAAGGTTCATTTAGGAAATTCATGTTGATTTTTTAATTTCAAACTCTCTCTGTGTGGTGATAACTGATAAAGGCTTCTCCTTTTCCGTGTAGGTTCCAATCTTCTGATCTCCAATCTTCTGATCGACAATAAAGGCAATTTGAAGCTTGCAGATTTTGGGCTTGCTCGATCCTTCTCAAATGATCATCACAATGCAAATCTTACAAATCGTGTGATTACTTTATGGTACAGGTATGATTTGCGGGATACCAATCTGATGGGATAATGTGGATTTCATTTTAAATTCTCTTTTAGTGTGAGTGGTGACTTGTGGTATATCAAACAGACCACCTGAGCTGCTTCTTGGGACCACAAAGTATGGTCCAGCCGTTGATATGTGGTCGGTTGGTTGCATCTTTGCTGAGCTGCTTCATGGAAAACCCATCTTTCCCGGGAAGGATGAGGTAGCTGATTTTATCTGTTTGTTAAAGTCCTAAATCTTAGAGAAATAGTGAAGATGCTAGCCTCTAGTCTAAATAAAATGCACTTCCTTCAGTATTCTTGGCCTCACAAAGACTGTCCATGGTCTAAGGAATAATAGTAACAGCTTGCGATTGAAAAGAATTGTGATGGTGATATTTGCCTAATGTATGTCTTCTTTTTTCTCTTTTTTGGCTTTTGGGGGTTAAGTACGTAAGTGCCTGGTGTTTCTTTATGTCTGACTTCCGGTTGGCTGGTGGTTTGCTTGATTAATCATCGTTTCTTAAGACTGCTGAAGACAACTGATTGCTTCTATACCTAATTTGTTGCATCACTTAGATTTAAGTATTTACTGTCGGAGTTCTTTTATGTTTGAGCTGTGGTGCACCAGCTTATGACAAGATTTGAGGATCTTCATTCTACGCTTTCTTTTCTGATAGGAAAGATGTAGATCGTCATTCTACACTTCTTTTTTGATGGAAAAGGTAATAGATCTTCATTCTACACCTGTTTGCCAAAAATTTAGAAAAACACAGTATCTGCATTAATCCAAATTAATTAGGATTTTCAAGCTTCTTAATGTGTACATGAACATAATAAAATCAAGCGTGATCACAAGTGGAGTCTAGGAAGGGGGATACGTTACAATTGTTAGGAAAGCAGGAACTTGTCGCTTATGGAGCTTTAATCACTTGACTTGTTTGATTTTATGTGCATTGTAACTATTTTGTTTTTTCCGTTTGACCTACTTAAAAGCAGTACATGTGTGAATGTAACTTTAGGTTGTGTTGAATTTCTAGTGTGCTCAGGTGAATAACCCTCTTTTACATTGATTTCAGCCAGAGCAGCTGAACAAG
This sequence comes from Solanum virginianum, assembly GCA_000787875.1. NCBI lineage: Eukaryota > Viridiplantae > Streptophyta > Magnoliopsida > Solanales > Solanaceae > Solanum > Solanum virginianum. The sequence goes on from DF358309.1 coordinate 59,533, forward strand.
ATTTTTGAGTTGTGTGGCTCTCCAGACGAGGTTAATTGGCCTGGAGTTTCCAAGATTCCATGGTATAACAATTTCAAACCGTCAAGGCCATTGAAAAGACGCCTAAGGGAGGTTTTCAGACAGTAAGTAAAAAATACATGATGTGCTATATTTGCTCTAGTTCCACGGTGTAGTTATTGGATTGAATAGATGTTTATGTATTTATACTATTGCATCTCTGGATTTAGCTTTGATCGACATGCTTTGGAGTTGCTTGACAAGATGCTGACCCTTGATCCATCTCAGGTAACAGTTTCTCTGGCATGTGTATGGGATTCTTATGCTTGTTCTAGTAGTGGAGTACTAGACAATGTTGAAACTCATTCTTGAAAAAGTTTATTCAGGATGTTCATGATGTCATGGTGCTTTTTAGACCAAACCTAGCATGTAGGTGCCCAAGTTCTTCATATTTTCTAGTTTACCTTGTCACGTCTTTCAAACCTTATTTAGTAATGATGCTAGTAATTGTGCCATAGACCAACATGATCAACTCTGGTAGTGAACATCTCCAATGGTGGGGGGGGGAAACCCCCTACCTGATGTCTTTTCTGATTTAATTTAGTTTTTCATATTTGAAGTAAACATATGGGGGGGGGGGGGGGGGTGGCAGGATTGCAGAATCTGCTTGTGCGATTTTCATTTGTCTAGAATTTGAAGTGTGAATACCCTGCAGTAGTCTCATTGCATGAGCAACTGCTATCGTTGAACATTAAAAATGTGTGGCTATCTATTCCAATGCCAATTAGATGTTAAGAATTAGTTCTTATGAACGATGTCAATGTCCCGACTGACTTGCTTTTCTACTTTTTGTCTTGTCAAGAGAATATCAGCCAAGGATGCACTTGATGCCGAGTATTTCTGGACTGATCCATTACCATGCGATCCAAAGAGGTATTTCTTTATAGATAATCATTTTTCCATTAAAATATCAAAAAACAAATTCTCTATGAATTCCGTATATGTTCTTGTGAACAACTTTGTTAATTAGGACTTACTTGCTTGAGCAGTTTGCCAACCTATGAAGCTTCACATGAGTTCCAGACAAAGAAAAAGCGACAGCAGCAGAGGCAGCACGAGGAAGCAGCTAAACGTCAGAAACTGCATCACCAGCAGCAGCATGGTCGGCTTCCACCGGTTCAGCAGTCAGGGCAAGGACATGCTCAAATGAGACCAGGGCCAAATCCCTCAATGCATGCATCCCATCCTCAGGTTGCTGGCGGACCTAGCCACCACTATGCAAAGCCTCATGGACCTCCAGCAGGACCAGGCAGATATCCAGCTGGTGGAAATCCTTCTGGAGGATATGGTCACCCTACTCGTGGCCAAGGTGGAGCTTATGGCAGTGGTCGATATCCACCTCAAGGAAGGGGTACCCAATATGGTCCAGGAGGCAGTGGTCCCCGGGGGGTCGGAGGCCCAAATTATCCCCACGGTGCCCCATATGGGTCATCTGGTTCTGGACGTGGCTCAAATGTGAATCGCAACCAACAACAATACAATTGGCAGCAGTAATGCTTCACTCCTGTTACCAATATGGTAAGCAAAATGTGCAAGCTATGTGAAATATAAAAAGAAGCCAACTGTGGATTGGAATACCAGGCACTTCTTTGGTTTTCTGATCCGCCTCATGCTTGGCAGGAGAAAGGGAGGCAGCATAAGGGAGGGAATTGAACGAACCTGTTTATACGGAAAGCTGTCATGCTGAATGTTGCGTAAAATATGTATGTTGTGTTCTATGGACATTGGCTTATGTCGTCTATCCACGTCCAGAATTTATTTGTGAACAGAACAACCATAAATTTATACTCTGCTAAGGAGCACTTATTTCATTCATTTGTGGTGAATGTCTTTTGTTTGAATACTGAAGTTTACTTTTATGAATCTGTAACTGCTCTATTATATTTGTTAGCTGAATCAATTGGAAAGATGAACTGTATCGCCTGTTAGTATTCTAGACTTGTGTAGATTTTGTCATGTATTTTTATGGCATAATGTGTACATGAACATAATAAAATCAAGCGTGATCACAAGTGGAGTCTAGGAAGGGGGATACGTTACAATTGTTAGGAAAGCAGGAACTAAAAACTCCAAATGTTGCAAAATTGGGCAGGGAATCCTCAGACTGGAAGAAGCAATTTTGAGAATTTCAAGGAGGAAGAAAAGAGAGAAGATTGAGAGGAAAGAAAAGTGTATTGACCATAAATTTCATCAATCCAATGTGCAAAAATAGCAAACGTATCATGTAATTCCACAAGTGAGTTTGAGGAGGGTAGTATGTAAACAGATTTTGCCTCCTTACTTTGTGGATAGAGAGTTTATTTTTGATCGACCATCGGCCCAAAACACATGTATTTAAGGCATTGATAGACAGAAAAAAATGACAATAAAATAGTAAGATAAACAGAAGAAATGAAACAACAGGTAAGATACTACACATATACTAACTAATAGTACAATGCTCGGCTATCCTCAACAAGTTGAAGATGTGTCATATCCTATCTAATCATTTCCCTGCTTCCGTATTCACTTGAGCAACCTAATCCGCTATCTTAATCTTTTGAACATGTGCATTCTTAATTGGGCAACACTCTCTCTCATACAACAAAGTAGGTCTAACCATAACTCTATAGAACTTATCTTTAAGCTCGGTAACATATTCTTATCACATAATACCTGGAACGTGAGCCCTGACGCTGTTCCTGTAATAGGATCACCTTTGGTCAAATTCAAAAGGTATCTTGTCTACTTTTTGCAGAAATGGAATCTAACTGCATTGAAAATCTACAAACTTCCATGTTATTCTATCAAATCTACTACTTAACAACTAGGTATAACATCAAATCAAAATGCTTTATATGGAAACAGTTTACCCTTTAATAATTTTGACGATAGAACACCATCTCCATTCTCCACAAGTGATGATGAAAGAAAAAGTTAAAAACACCTTTTTCCCTTTTCTGTTTTAGTAGAAGTGTTCTGTTTACTTTCTTAGCTTTCCTTCATTAATAAAGATTAGTACTCCTCTCGTCTAAATTTATGTGATTAGAAAATAATTAAACTTTAATGTTTATTAACAAGCTTTTATAGCCACACAAAAATGTAATTAGATTCTTTTTTGAAAGTCCAAAAGAAATGTAATCACAAGTACTCATCTAGGCATGGCATTCTTACCTGATACTCGTTAACGTGAATCCGAATTCAGCCGGATCCCAATCCTAATACCATTCTTCTTTATTAGATACAATTTCACAACATTTGCATTATCCTTCACATCTCAATTAATCAACTACATTTCAATCACAAATTACTTGCATTCAATAATAGGACAAGTGTAACAACAGTTACTTAGCATTAGTCTCTGCTTGATATAGTTGCCTTCATGAAACCATTGTTCGCGCTGCAGACTGTTCTTAGTTAAGTCTGCATTGACTCCGCGAAAAATCTCAAACCAGAAAGTACACAATCCGTTGGAGAAAAATGGAGTATAAGAGAAAGCAATACTTCAAAGGAGCTGTGTTGCATTCATGGTCAAACACAATGGAATTGAAAGGCAGGCAATTTAATGCCCGCATACATGCAGTATTTTGTGTTTCAATAACTAAAGACAATCTAGCATGAAAGAAAATATTACATCAGTCTTCTAGTCGTTTAATAGCTGACACAACAATCAAAGTTTGCATCACAAAAATGTTTGCAAAGGCATTAAAAGTACCATAATCTTGTTGAGCTTATTGACTAGATAGTAGACATGGCATCCTGTGCACAAGAACCACGTCCACAGCCTTGTCCTGATAGTGAGGTTAACAGAGTATAATCATCAAAAGGATCCAGAGTCATATTTCAGTGCCAGATGGGTCTTACAGTGTGTTGCATATGACCAAAACAATTGGAGTCAAGCAAGTAGTCTGGCCTGGACCTGATCAGGTTTGAAGCATCATCCTGCCCATCATAGGGTCCGAAATCAAACTTCTCCTGCTTAATCTTGCAAGCTTCATCACCATAAAACAATCAAATTACATAACTATATGATTTCAACTGTTAGGAGAAGTTAATATAATAATCAGTCTCACCTGGTATTGGCACTAATTGGGGCTCCTCTGATGAGCTTCCACTAGTAGGAGTGTATTCACTAAACACCGATGCAGCAGAATGACCTAAAGGAGAGATTGGATCACCATATGGTTCCCATTCAGTCTCGTGGAGATCAGGACATGAATTATCAACCACATCACCAGAATTCTCCTGGTGCAAGATACCCTTTGAACCTCTCATAGTTTGTGATTCATAAAGTACAGCGTCCAACAGACCGCTGTTCCTAGGTGACAGATGGCATGATTCAGTATGCTCAGTTAGAGGGGACTGAATCAATGTTTCGACAGACTCAAGTGAAGGAAGAGGGGAAGAAGGTAAGCCCCTACTTGCCATCTGACTTTGGAGTGAAGGGAGCTCGAGCTTCTTTGCCCATGAGGGCTCTGAAGAAGAGGTGTTGCCATTTAAAAGGGCATGGCTGCCAGGAATTACACCCAAGGATGAGGGGTGATGATCAGATGTTAAATTTTGATTAAATGAAGATGAAAATCCCATGGATTGAGCAAGCAAAGAACCACCATCCTGATATTGATGGCAGGTTGGAAAAGAGCCATCATTTTTTGATGGAGAACAATCACCAGTTAAACAAGAGAACAGAGATTCTGAGCCTCGTATACGCTTGGCTGGATGCGTTGTTGAGAAGAATGACCGATTGTAATAAGCAGAATTAAGACCCTGTGCCAACAGGCTTCTTCCAGGAATATCAAGTATGCCACCAGTGGGAATATCAAGAAGTGCTTGTGGACACAACTGCTGATTGAATTCCAACCTTTTGAATTCCACAGCTGGAATCTCAAAATTGTTCATTGGCAAGAAGTCAGGAAATGGTGAATCTGTAGAGGAGAATGTACCCAACTCCTCATTTTGTTTGTTTTCGCTAATCGTCTGAAAACAAATATCTGGAGGGTAAATTGGCAAGCCTGCACGCTGACGTCTCTTTATTCTGGTATTCCAGTAGTTTTTTATCTCATTATCCGTGCGCCCAGGCAACTGAAAAGAGTAGAACATGGCCATTAAAGGTTAAACTGGAATAATGAATGGTACACAACAATATTTCCAATTTGAGAACACGATGAGGTCACAGTTGTATTTTAAAAACCCATCTGAAATCATAAAAGATATAGAGCTAAAGGCACAGATAAATAGGGGAAATCCACATTCTAGTCCAGGAAGAACATTATTCAAATATGTCCATGCATACAAGTTCTACCAAGCACAAACTATATATATCTTATTACACATCGTGGGAAACTACCTTAAGCAAAATCATGTGCACCATATGACGAAATAATGGACTTGGAACATCACAAAAGCCACAGAAAGAGTGGAGAAATTTATCACGGCGTCCCAGCAATAAAGCATTCACTGTGAGTACCTTCACTTTCTCTATATTACACCGAGCTTTTAACTCATTAAGATAGTTCCTATCCAAATCAGGAAATTACTGCCAAGTGTAATATTGAATTATATAAATATTAATTGATATGTTAAGACAGAAGACCCTTGTGATATGATGAATTACAATGAGCCAGACACTCGTACATCTTGGTTTCCGAAAACTTTTATGATTAACAACGCTAAGCTCTACATTCATATCATAACACTTCTCACCATGATTTAGTCACATTTTCACCACTCAGTGTTTAGAACGGTGACATAACCAATAGTTAAAGAGATGCAAGAGGACTACAGCATGACAACAGCTAATCAGAAAGTACTGGCTTTACTCCCCAGAAACAGCATAAAGTCAATACATAGGGCTATAAACTACAAGTATGCCACTTCATCTACAGTACAGGGAACTTCTTAAATGGACATACGAAAAAATATCATAGTATTTTAAATTTGATGTCATGATCAGGATCTAAAGCAGAATCCATACCCGTCGTCAAATATAAAACCCAATAAATTAGAAAAAAGAGAGATTTCATAATATAAGCTTTCGAATATCTAGACACATAGCTCCTAAAAGTCAACTTAAGTTATGGATAACTGCTTTTGGAAGTGGGTAAGTTGGAAAACTGACAGACATTTTGGTCTCCACTCCCACCTTTTGAATTAGTTGCAAAAATATTATTGTCCCCACTATCGGGGGTTGAGATATAGTTGATTCACTAATTACAGAAGTATGAACACATCCACTTTTTTGCTCAGTTGTTGTAAACAGAAAAATAAGAAAACAAATGAACAAACAAAATGGCCAGCACCTAAAGGCAATTACCTTGGAACATTTCTTTCAAGAGAGGCGGCAAGAGTATATGCATGTCTCTTCTGCTTAGCATACTGAGCTGACTAAGAAAGGGTTTTATCATATCATTTATTACTAAAAGTAGGAAGCACCAACCTTCAAAGTTGGATTACCATTTTGCCCTTTCACTAAATTAAAATATGATTAAATATTTAATTAAATATGTATTTTTAAATAATATAATGATAAAATTTGGTCCCACTTATTATAATATCTTGAATTCTATTTGAAACCATGATTCTGATATTCTAATTTTTTTTGTTCACATTATGTGTTGATTGCTTTACCAAATTTCTTTTTTTATCATATGCTTACATTTTATTGTTCTATATATTATTTTTGGTACTTCGATTAGCGCATTCTATTTCTTTGTTATTGTTGTTAAATGCTATGTAAGAGTTTTTCTATTATTTGTTATATCTTCTTTATTGTTATATTTTCTATTCGTACATCTTTCCAAAATAGTTTCTCCACCTCCACGAGGTATAGTGTAAGTTACCATGTAAATCATTATTATACTGAGATCAAAGTTATGTTGTTGGGTTTGAACGAACACTACTAAATAAAAAAAATTAAGGATAAACTATTTAGACATATTCTCTTAATTGAGTGTATAAGTGTTCATTTTGACTTATGATTTGTGATCTCTACTTAAATTCTTCAAAAGTTCTATATTACTGTTTTGAATACTAATTTATATGGGTACACCCGCAAAGCGCGTGCCGAGAGACTAGTATTTATAAGTGATGGAGCAATAGCTTAATAAAAAACAGATGGGAATCACACAATCCAAGCTAAGTCACCTCTTTTGAATCAATAATCAGGCATACAAGATTCACTTTCCTGGTCCAACCAGATGGACCAACCATCCAGAACAGTTTATGTCCAATGAACTTGCAATAAGAAAGGTTTCAAGATATCACACCAAAAAATTAAGAACAGGCAGATAACACACAATAAGAAAACAGACTGAAAGAACATTAATTGCTTCAAAAAAAACAGAATTATTTTTCTATAAGCTTGCAATAAGCAAGGTTCCTAGACATCCCCAGTTGAAAAAATCTTGCAATATGCAAGAGCCCTAGACATCACACTTGAACTTGCAATAAGCAAGGTTGCTAGACATTACACTTGAAAACTTAATTCAAGTTTTTGTTCCTATACATTATTTTTAAAAGGTAAGCGACATCACACTTGAAAGCTTGTAATTGCTTCTTCCAAAACTAAAATAATTGTCAACAACTATTAAACATTGTTCGGAAAGGGAAAATATTGATTATCAATCCAAAATAGATTTTGACAATTATGGCAGGTATAATATCCAGCTAAAACACAATTGAAGTTAATGAAATAGAATATGGAAGTAAAAGGAAGCGTGAACGTGTGATTATAAACTGGTGTTTCAATCATTTAAGAGGGCAGATAAGGCTTTTAAACCAGGACAATTCATCAACTTAAGGAATGAAATTTTAACGGTCCTTTATATATTAGCAACGCGCCAAATCAATTAAAGACAAGGATCTTCTCTTAAAAAATTAAAATAAAAGCTTTGCATATGAATTTTTTTTGTTCCTGTTTTTTTCTTCCCAAGAAAATAACTCACAGAATTTCCATAAAAAAATTTGAGTATATCAATTGTAATCATGTAAGAAAGGCCAAAAGTCCAAATAAATTTTTTTTGCTATTTTACCAAAATAAATCTTGAGCTATCAATTTAACCTAATTCTAGAAAATAATTTAGCTAACATAATAACATCTGATTGCATTTTGGATATTATTATAAAATTAATACTTGAGGAGAAATAAGCCATTAGCATACATAGACACGCCAATGGCAAATCAGATTTTCAGATGATACGAACCTCAGCAGCCATTCGTGCCCATTTGTTTCCCATCTTAGCATGCAGCTCAATTATGCGCCGCTCTTCCTCAGGAGTGAACGCACCTTTCTTTAGATCTGGTCTCAAGTGATTGGCCCACCGCAAACGACAACTTTTACCACACCGAGCAAGTCCTGAGTGCTTTTGGACAGCATTCCAGTTCCCCTCACCATGTTTCGTGACGTATTCCACTAAAATTGCATCTTCTGCAGAAGTCCAGGGGCCTTTTTTTAGTGGTAGACCTCCTCCGGTATTTCCTCCACCACAAGCGTCTTCGACAGATGGTGAATCCACCCCATCTTGTGATGCCATCCTGTCATCGCTTCCACTTGTCATACTCATAGCCTAAAAGGTTGAAGAAGTAAGCAATAGTGATGGCGAATGTAAGGGATATAAATTGTTGGTTACTAGTTCAAAGGAGTAATAAGGGCAACACATCCAAGAGGAGTGCCATCATTCATGACAAAGCCAGTTGAGCTTCCTATAAAATTGAGTGACGACAAAAGGAAGTGCCAACTTTTAAAAGCGAGATTGATGTTTTTAAATAATAGTAACAAAAATCAAAAATCGGAAAATACTTTATGACAAGAAATTTCCCAGTGTACCAAATTCCTAACCCATCAGACCAAATTCCCAGGGTACCAAAACCCCAACCCATCAGACCATCTTATCACAGCCACCAATTGAAGCAACATAACAAAAATCTGGTCACTTGTAAGGATCCTGATGCAAGTCATAGCACAATCTTTGTAATCTATTTCAACACAAAAAAAAAATTCTATCTTCTACTCAAATTATCATTAAACAAACATTTAGAAACAAACTCAAAATTCCCAGTTTATCAGCCTCAAAAGTTTGCAAGGTCAAATTTAATAACAACAATATATGCAAATGACACAAATTAGTTCTGCTCTAAGAATTAAGGTAAAAGGGACTTACAATATTAACAGTTTACGGACTTTAGTTACACCAACTCGATAAAAAGACTTGTCATTTTTAGACCAGTCAATTATCGTGATATCCGTAATTTAATTCCAAAATACACAACCTAGTCTTTAATTCCTGATCACATAATTCAGGACCCCTAACTTTTAAAAAGCCATCACACAGTGGCAGAGCCACATTGGAGTTAGGGGGTTTCCGAACCCCCCTTCGGAGAAAAATTAACTATTTATATATGGTAAAAATAATCCTTTCTGAATATATAATAGATGTTGAACCCCCTTCACTTAGTTCGTGCCTCTACTTAAAATTTTGAACCCCCTTAACGAAAATTTTGGTTCCGCCACTGCCATCACTCACCTTAGCACATCTAATTACTAAATAATGTGACATAATAACTTCTTGAATTAAAATGAAGAAAATATGGGAAAGGAAAGGGTTCGAGTTCTCTATCTACAAATCAATCAATCAACTACGCCCTAATCCCATACTTGTACAAAGAAACACTAGCTTATCATCCAGATGTAAAAAAAAAAAGTAATGATTTGTCCGAAACTCAAGTAAAATATATACTTTGCAAGTCGTGCGGCAATTGGACAACATAAAGAAAGGAATATCGACCAATCATTTAGCTTCAAATCGACCAACAAACTCTCAATAATTTCATTGGTAACAAAATCAATCATACATAGAGGAATCTCTTGCACAAATTGGCACTTTTTCACAAAAACTATTTATGAGTAAACAAACATCAGAACAAATTAAACTAGAAAAAGGCTCATAATGCACAATTTATTAGATCCCTCAGCTTAGCTCAGCTTAAGAATACTGAAATGCCAAATCTAACGGGCGAAAATGCCTCAGATAATGTTGATACATGTCATCAAATGACTGTAGAAGCAATATACAAATAAAACAATAAGAACCCTCCAACCCTCAAATCAATAAAATTTTAACAACTAAAAGACCAATTAAATCATGATACATTTCCAAAAATTCCAGTATCATGATATATAAATGCTTAGCATTTTAGCAATTTAACAGCCTTAACATTACTGAAAACCCAAAAACATACAATAAGCTGAAAATAAATTTACATTTCTTGCATTTAATTTTTACCTGAACGAAGAAAGCTGGTCAAGTTGCCCAAGGACTCTTTGGAGTAACTGGACTGCCACACAGTTTCTTCAAAACTCAGAAACACTAAATATGATTCAATCTAACTGAACCCAGAAAAAACCCAAAAACCAAAAAATGGCTTAAACCCACCTCAATATACCAAATCACCAAAAACCCAAACCCTAAATACGGATCATACAAATATGAACCTCAAATTCAACACCAAAAATCCCAAACCCAGAAGCTCAAATGTGAATCCAAAAATGGGATACAAGGGGGTCAAAAAAAAGATTAATTTTTTTTCACGAAACCCTGCTTATGGGTCGGAGAGAAAAGAAATGGGTAGCAGCAAGATCCACTTATTTTTCGAGATTTTTCACAAAAATAGAGAGAGAGAAAGAGAAATATAAAGGTGTCAGCTGAATATGGAATTTCAAAAAAGAGGGTAAAAGAGAGAAAAAAATCAAAGTAGATGGCAAAAGAAGAGGAAATATAGAAGAGAAATACGAGGAATGGCTAACACCACAACACCATTTTAGATTAAAAGGGGAAAAACAAAGCAAAGAAAGAGAAAAGAATGAGCCAAAGAAAGTTTTTTTTTTCAGCAACTTTTTTTTTTTTTTTTGCTTGTTTTATTGGGATCTTTTTCTCTTTGGCCCTTCAACTTTTTTCCGCCATTTTCTCTTTCTCTCTCTTCAACAACTACGCGAAGCTATGGGCACTAGCATTTCTGAAGAAAATATGGAGATTTTGACATTTATAAGAGGTGAAGTTTTCTAGAGAGAGAAAAATCATGGACCAGTTTGTAAAATATTAAAAAGAAATAATTGAGATTTTAACATGTGGGGGATTTTATTATTAAATTAAGTATTTATTATTCACTCATTTATTGTATGTGTTGGGGTTTAATCATTTATTATACTCATGATTAATTATTGAAATAAAGGTTTAAATCATTTATATTCATGATGAATGGATTAATTAATCTATGCTGGGCTTAAAATAATTACTCCCCTCCGTCCAACTTTACTTGGTCCCTGTTGACTTGGCACAAAGATTAAGAAGTTGTAAATGATGTGAGTTATTTTACCAAAGTACCTTTTGAATATAATAAATACTATGTTTTACTCTCTTCGTCCAACTTTACTTGGTCCTTGTTGACTTGGCACAGAAATTAAGAAGTAGTAAATGATTGGATGGACAAGTATTGTTGGACATCCCAAAATAGGATAAAGGCCAAGTAAAAATGAACAGAGCGAGTAACTACTGAGTAATAAGGGTTATTAATTATCTTTTTATTTATTTACTTTCTCGACTTTCATCTTTTTTATTTATACATTATATTAAAAAAAATAGATAATTCAATAGAGAGAATATTTATCATTTAATCTCTAATTTATTTTTATAATTGACTATAGTCGTTTCTCAATACGTTGAATGGTTATATTCATTTGTTATTGTTTCTTAAAAGCTTTTCGAATCAATACTCTCTCTGTTAATTTTTACTTATCAATTTTTCTTATTGTAGATTTCATCTTTTCTTATCACTATTGACATATCAAGAAAATATAATTATTTTTTTTCATGTTTTACTTTTAACATTAAATACTATTTTCAAAATTTGATACTAAAAATCAATTAATATGATTAGTGTGATAAAATACCTATATCAATACTCCCTCCTTCTCATTTTATGTGACACTTTTTCCTTTTTTATCCGTTCCAAAAAAAATATCACCTTACTCTAATTGAAAATAATTTAAGAATGATTTTAGATCACAAATTTTAATAGTTTTATTTTTCTTAAATGCAGTGTCAATTCAAAGGATGTCATATAAAATGAGACGGAAGAAATAGTTGTTTTCTTAATGGATGTGCCAAGTCAAATAGTAACAAATAAAACTTCATGAAAAAAGTGATGCTACATCTGCTCAATAATAGTTATTTTTTACTGACTTGACACATACCTTAAGAAATACTACAATAAATAATGCTCTTGAAAATGTATTAAATAATAAAAAGTATTTAATATCAAAAGTAAAAAATAGACATAAAAGGATAAAATATCTTTTAATTTTTCAAATAATATAAATATATTAATTAATTATTTTTAATATAGTAAATAAATAAAAATGAACATGAATATACATTTGATTTAATTATTGATTACTATAAATGATTAAGCTACTTGTAGTAATTATGGGACCCATAACAAGACAATAAATGGCACTCATTAGGGTAAACTAATCCAACTTTCATTTATTATTCAAGAATTTCATGGTTTATAAAAAAAAAAAATTCTTTCATACGGGAAATAATTAAAGTGGTATATTTATTTATCTTCCACATGATTCAAATATTTATTCTATTGGTTATATAATATAAAGTTTGACAATTTAACAAGAATTTTCAATTTATCTTAAAGGTGTTTATAGGGAAGTAAATCTAGTTTATTTATCATTTATGAATTTTATTTCATTATTAATGATTTATAAGTCATAACTTAGATGAAAATATTAAAAATTTATAAATTACAAGAGATATAATAATTGCTGAGTTTTATAATAGCAATTAAATTTTTTGGTAAATTAACCTTGAGAAAAAATTAGTTAAAAATTCTGCATTTGAAGGTGAAAGAAATCTTAATATTGTTCGAAATTTACAAAAGATCTATTTAATTTTTTTTAATGTTTGATGGGAGATAAGTGGTTAATTTAATATAGTAATCTCCTTTAACTAATGAGTAGTGATTATAAAGGTAGAATTAATTAATTAATACATATAAAGAATGACTTTAATTAAGCAATAATTACTATGAAGAGACAAGAAAGGAAGTTAAGTGAAGAGTATGTTTGATTTAAAAAAGGTATGTTTAATAATCCCTTTAGTCACACCAAAACATAGTCAGAAGAATATAATTAATCAATTGCATTACTATTTATTGGCTATAGCATATTCAATACCAGCTTTTTAATTTATTTGGTAGTCCAAAAAAGATGTCTACCTATTTGGGGAAAAAAAAGTCATGCATTATGCAAAATAGAAATTTGTAGGGACCCTTTTTTACCTCTTTTTTTCCTCGTAATATTATTCTTTTCTATTTCTATCCTATAAGACTAAATGCTAGTATTCATTAGATAGTTTCACTTAAAGAAACAATTTTGAAAACTTTTTTCCTTTCTTCTTTATGTAAATATATTAAGTGAAAAAAATAAAAGGATATCACCAGAGGATGTTGTGCAGCGGATAGGGCTGTTCCTCTCTTAACTAGAGGTGTCGGATTCGAGCTTTGGGAATGAAAAAATCCTTGATAAGAAATGATTCACCCCAAATAAAACTCTACATGACATAAATTTGGATATAGTCGAACTTTAATATAAATATCGAACATTAGGTGAGAAACCAAAAAAAGAGAAGAAGATGTTGAATGTGGAATGGACAAAGTAATATGGTCATCTAACGTGAAAGACAATTTGGAATGGGTATTTTCTAAGAAAAAGTCCAAAATTCAAAAAAAAAAAAAAGAGATATTATTGAGGTCAATCTTTGACAAATATTTTTAATTTCTCTGGATATGATAAAACTTTTCTCCCATGCTGCAATGTTTAAAATGTGAAATTTTAGGGATTTTTTTTTATTATTCCACCCATAACGTTTGCACCAAATAAATAAACAAAAAAAAAAAATAAAATAAACTTGCATATAAATTATTTTTTTTAACATGATTAAATAATAAATAATTCCATTTATTTTGTGATTTCTTATGAAATAGTTAGTCATCTATGCGCAGACATATAGATACGTTTCGAATGTGAAAACTGAAGTTTAAAAATTTGAAATTCAAAGTTACAGAGTAATTAAGGTTATTTAGCTTTGTATTTGAAATTTGAAGTTACAGAATAATTTAGGTTTCTAATTATTTAACTAGGTTTGAAAAAAATTAAATTATTCTATCTTATATTCAGTTATAATATTGTTAAGATGTATATTGATTGTCCAGTCACTTATTTGTTACTTAAAGTATTGAAGGACAAAAATTAAACGTCATCCCTAAAATAGAAACACTTGTGCGAATGATCAGCTTAAGTAGCTACAAAACCATCTAGGCATATATTTTTTAAAATTAATCTTCAAATATATATTTGGTCATGAAGCATGATCACGAGATCTTCGTATATTTTTAAAATTTCAAAATTGATTTAAACTATTGAAACTCTATGGTTGAACATGTGAATTTGTTCCAGAAGTTCAAGAATGGAAGTAATATAAAGTGAAATAAATTAATTAAATAACTGTTAATTAATATAAAGTGAAATAATTAAATAACTATTAATTAATACTGATCTGCCATAATTCGTAATAATTTTGCTATTTTGATAGTACTTTACAACTACCTACGTAACTTATAATAAGTAATCTAATAATGACATATGGATTAATTTTAAAAATATAATTTGATTTTTTGATAATTATTTACTAATTAATATATTTTTAAAAGACAATATATATCTTAAATGTTTAATTTAGTATTATCTAGTAACACCTTTATTTGTCTAATATAATTTTTTATGTTTAGATAAGTAATTTTAATTTTTTTTAAAAATTTAATACTCCTTCCGTCTCAAATTTAATTGAATTTTTGAGGCTTTTTTCAAGGTTCAAAATAGTTGAATTTTTCAAAGTTCAAGATGAATGTTTGAAATTTTTTCCATATAATTACCTTTTCATTTATTGAACTTTTACATTTTCTAGAAAATAAATTACACTATACATGTCCAAAATAGTTGAATTTTTCAAAGTTCAAGATGAATGTTTGAAATTTTTTCCATATAATAATACTTCCTCCATCTCAAATTGATTGAATTTTTAAGGATTTTTTCAAAGTTTAAAATAGTTGAATTTTTCAAAGTTCAAGACGAATGTTTGAACTTTTTTCATATTTATCCTTTCATTTATTGAATTTATTACATTTTCTAGAAAATAAATTACACTATATATTTATAATTTTACAAAGGACAATAATGAAAAGTATGGTGTAAAATTTGTCCTTAAATATTTTTCTTAATATGTGTGCATTACCTCACAAATTCAGTTAATATGAAACAGAGGGAGTATAACCTTATAATTATATTTGTTCAATTAAACAACACACTTGTATTACATTGTAACAAATAAATTGATCACAATTATTACTCTACTAAGTTTTATAATTATTAAATTAATAATTATTATCCTAATTATTACATCAATTACAATACAAATAATTTTCCATACCCATATGTAATGGACTAAATATAAGATACTTACAATTTATTAAGGGTAATTTTGATCCCACTAATTTACTCTCTTCATTTCATTTTTAGTTATCATGTAGATTAAAAATAATTATTATTTTAAATAATAAAGAAAATTAATTATATTTTTTAATTTTGTGTAAAACATTAATTATTATAAAATTAAGAGCCATCGTATAGATAAAAAATTAATTATTTATAAATTAAGCATGATTAAAGTATATTGAGATTTCATTCTTGTCACCGTGGATCTCGATCTCTCTGTTAGTCTCTCTCGTAATTTTTCCCCAAATATTCAAATCCCTAAATTCATAAACAATAATTTGCATAAAGAATCACTCCTTTTTTGGGGTACTGTAACAACTTAGGTATATACTCTAATCGATTCTCCATTTTTTTTCTTTTTTGCGATCTGTTCAGATATACTTTATATCTTTTTTGGGATTATAAAGAAGTTTTTTTTTTCATCTATAGAGGTTGATTCTACAGCTGTTTGTTCAAATTTAATTAGGGTTTGTATTAGTTTTTGAATTTTCCCCCAATTTTTGGTGTGAAATTAGTTTTAGGTATTTGAGCTCTCTTACTGTGTGTTGAGTTATAGGGAGCTATTTTTTATGGCATTTGAATGCCAAAAAGGTACTGAGAGTTTGTTCAACTGAATCCTCTAAGAATCGAGCTAGTTTGGGGAAAAAAAAACTTTGTATAAATTAGATGCTAAGGGAGGTATTTTGAATTCAAAATGTGAAGAGTTGCTTACTGTTAATGAGGTTCTTCCTGATTGTCGGTCCATTACTGAACTTCCTCCGGTGTTGATCTCGGAAATACTTAATTGTTTAGAACCGAAGGAGCTAGGTATTGTTTCATGTGCGTGTACTTTATTTATCGGCTTGCATCGGAGCACCATGTGTGGAAGGAGTTTTATTGTGAGAGGTGGGGGCAGCCAATATTGCAGGCATCTTTTGGTGCCGAGCGTTCTGATGAGAAGTCGTGGAAGGAGCTGTTTGCGGAGAGAGAGTTCCGGAGTAAAACATTCACGGGACGCTATACAATTGATATGTTGTATGGTCATACTGAGGATGTTAGAACAGTTTTTGTTTTATCTTCAAAGAAGCTTGTGTTTACTTCAGGTTATGATCAAATAGTGCGAATGTGGGATTTGGAAGAAGGGTTGTCAATTGCCTCATCTGACCCTCTTGGCTGCACTATCCGGGCAGTTGCAGCTGATTCAAGGCTCCTAGTGGCTGGGGGTACGGGTGGATTCATACATGGTTGGAAAGCAAATGACGAAAATCCTCATTTGTTTGATCTTAGAGCACCTCAGTACCAGAATATGGAATTCCAAGTTTGGGAACATGATGGGCCAATAACATGCCTTGCGTTGGATTCCAATAGGATGTATAGTGGTTCATGGGACATGAGTATTCGTGTTTGGGATCGATCTTCTCTGGAGTGTTTGAAAGTTTTGATACACAGTGACTGGGTTTGGAATCTTGCTCCCCATGATACAACAGTGGCAAGCACAGCAGGCTCGGATCTCTATATTTGGGATACTAATAGTGGGTCAAAACTTGTTATCATCAACAATGCTCATGCTGGTTACGCTTACTCTCTGGCGCGAAGCCACACCGGAAAGTTTCTGTTCACTGGCGGGGAAGATGGAGCTATTCAGATGTTTGAGGTCTTTGGAAATCCTGAGTACCATGTCACGCGGGTTGCTACTTGGATTCCTCACTTCAGTGCGGTTTACTGTCTTGCATTTGAATTCCCTTGGCTTGTTTCAGCTTCAAGTGATGGAAAACTTTCACTTATTGATGTGAGAAAGCTGTTGAGAACAAACCGGAATTCCACACAGAATAGTTCTTCTAAAGCTGTTAATCCGGCTGACAATGTCGAACCACCACAAAGAATGATACATGGTTTTGGGAGCAATTTGTTTGCGGTGGATATTGGATCTAACCGAATTGTGTGTGCCGGTGAAGAAGGTGTTGTCAGGATTTGGAACTTTTCTCAAGCTTTGGAGATCGAGCAGCGGGTCCAAGCTCTAAGAGTTTTATACTTGATAAAAAAACTGATGTTAGCTATGCAATTTTTGTTTTCAAAGTTGTGCTGGTAGATTGAGAAATTAGAACAGTAGTGTCTTGCCGAATTCCACATGAAACGCCATTTCAGGAATTTATAATGGACACAGAATCTAGTGTGTTTTCCTTTTGATTGAGCATAGTTATTTTTGCTGTGAATTTACAAAATTTATAAAAGACAGGCAAGAAAGGAGTACACAAATACCCTACAGTGTGCCGAACTTATGCTACTTGAAATATATCTCAAGGAGGGTGCAAGACTCGTAACTAGGTCTTGTTGCTTTTATATTACTATCGAATTTTGAGCTCCTTGTTATGATGTTATTCATTTCATTATCTTCAGCATTGGGAGTCCTAACCCCTTTTTTCAGTCTGTATCAACTTCTTTCAATCAACAAAACATTCAGTTTCTGGTGGTGGATACTTGATTAAGTGATGCTGAGAAGTGTCTAATTTTGGATATATCATGCATACAACACAGGGACTTCATGTAGAAGATTGGACTTGCTCTCTGTGTTTCACCCTTCCAATGTAGCCAATATCTGATGCTGAGATACAGATCCCTTGAGCATGGCAAAGTCCAGCCACAACTCATGTCGTCATGGACGATTGTTATGGATGATGTACAAGCTCTGGGCTAGCTTGTACGTATATGACTATTCCTTGCTACCTCCCCAACACCGTAACGTCATGGACAATTATCAAACTGGGAATGAGCCTGTATTAGCTTTAGTAAATACTAATAGTAATAGGCCATTACAGATAAAGGGAAGTCCACTCAAAATCTCCTACAATTATGCATGATTTCGAGCCAGCAAAAAAGCAGCAAACCTACCTTTTTGTTCAAACTTGTGATTGAAATTCAAAACTAAACATGTTGGACCATACACATATCATGACATATAGCAAAGGACAAT
Source organism: Solanum virginianum (assembly GCA_000787875.1). Taxonomy (NCBI): domain Eukaryota; kingdom Viridiplantae; phylum Streptophyta; class Magnoliopsida; order Solanales; family Solanaceae; genus Solanum; species Solanum virginianum. Next base: position 78,139 of record DF358309.1, read on the forward strand.
GGAATAATTAAACTTATAAAGTCACCAGACTGACATAAAATATTTCTTTGTATTAGCAGATAAATTTAACTAATGAACACATTTATAAAATCAAACAGTGTATTCTACGTCTAGGACCTTTTTAATTAAAGATGATTTACTTGTATATATAAGCTTAAAAATCG